>VYZU01071967.1:6291-80820 GCA_013401355.1 Ceyx cyanopectus
CCAGTTCAGTGATCCTGTATACTTCTATATTTTCCCAGAAGTTATGTAATTTTTTTATTAACAACTTCTATTTAGGACCTTATTCTGTAAACTTCCAGAAACCTTTTTTGTTTGCTAATAAAAATATCTCTGGAATACAAGTGGAATTCTAAAGAGCTTCATATTTTTTGTTGCTGGATTTTTGTTTGTTTCTCCCCATCAGTAGTGCTGGAATCTTTTCTCCTGGATGATAGCAGCACCTTGCTCACATGTGGGGGAATGTTACTGAGGTTTTTAGAAGGCATAGTTTGCTGGAGCTGTAAGACACTCTTCTTGTATCAGAAACAAACTTCTAGCTCTGGGGTTACAAAACTTCCTAAAGATAAAGGATTCAAGTGTAATCTTAAAAGGTACAGTCTCTTCCATCTTGTTGGGAATTCATTTTCAGTGAGGCATATGATTTGATTTGTTTTAGAACCTGATGATTTGGAAGCAGAGATGTTGGAAGAAACAGAAGAAGATAAAAAGGACCAGAATAAAGAGTTTCCCATCACTCACAATGAAGCATGGGTAAAAGAGAAAGAGGAGAAGTAAGTTTCTGATGCCTCTCTGTCTCCATTTCAAGCACCCAGCTTTAACTGAGTAGGACTTACATACCTCAGTGAAAACATGAAGCTTAGCTAAAGCTTCATTACCTGCCTGCCCTGTTAGCTTGACTGCATGTGGTACCATTCCAGTAGACTATTTTTACATGGTATTTCCCCTGGATGTGATCTTTCCTAACAGGGCACAACAGGACAGAAGACATGAGGCAGCTTCTGAGAAGCCAGTGCTTGATGAGCTGCAACCACAAAAGGAAGCTCCAGGTCAGTTGAAGTCTCTTGTTTTGTAGCTGGTGATATGCAGTTCTTGAAGCATCCCTGTTCACTAACCTTAAAAGAACAGGTTTTCTGTTTTCATTTTCCTTTTTTTTGTTGATATTTCTAAAAAGAATATTTCTGATGGATTAAGAAGACAAATTGTGGGTGTTATTTTTCCCACTTTGGAAGGAAAGATGTACCAACAAAGCCAAACCATCTATAGATGAACAGGGCAGTGGCCCACACTGATCCTTAGAAGTGAATGTCAAGCTTCTGAACATTACAACCTTTTAAAATTACTATTTAAAATGTTATGAAATCTATTTACTTAACAAAAGTGTTGCTTTGTTTATAGATATCTCAAATTAATACTAAGCTGCAGCTTGGATAAAAAAGATGTTTTAAGCAGCTGCTAATTATAACCTTTTATCTTTATTATATAGAAGTGCTTGCTCTTTAGAAGAGCTTAACTTCAGAAGGTCTGCATGTTTCATAGTAGAATAGAAAACATATCAGCATGGTGTCAAGTATCATTAGTGATGCTCTTGCAGCTGTTTATGGGTGGCTTAAGCAAACCATTTGGGGTTTTTTTCATNTTTCTGTGCTGCAAGAACTGCCACACTGGCACTTTGTCTACAGAAAAGAATTGTGAAGTCACAAACAGATTCTGTCCTTGCTTTCCACTTATGGGTGTTGATTCAATTCTGAATATCCTAAATGTCAGCACAAGCTGATACTGAAAGATTCCACAATATTTCTATCTGGGTGGAAGTGGTAAGAAATTAAGAAGGATGTTCAGAAAGGGAAGGTTCTTCATTTTGTTGAGAAGTCTTGGATTTTCTTTTTGATACAAACAAGTCTGTTTATTTTTAAGGATGTAATAAACTGAATATTGTATTAGATAAGTCCTACAATCTTCTTATTAGAATGAGATTTAACACAACAAGGAGTTTTTATTATTTTTTTGTGTCCCGTGAGTGGAGGTTGCGTTTCTCCCACCTCATCTTTGAGCAGCTTGATGGCTCCTGGGGTTTCTGCATCTGGCTGGAAGTGGGATGCGGTGAGTGGCGGTGAAGTGTCTGCATCCCAGTCCTAGTGCTGGAGATGGCATGGGGCTCATCTCCTCCTCCTTTCCTGCCTGAGCATGGCTCTGACCTTCAGCTTCCAAGCTTGGGTATTGCTTAGCCTTGCTATGAAACAGTAACTCTATTGCTAGTTCACTCAAAATAAAAACCCTGAGACTTGAGCCTGGGTCTGGTAAGAATTGTTGGTGTAACACCTGACATCTGGCTTGAGATGGAAAGTCTTTCCCAAGATAACTCTGCTACATATGGTTATGGAAAAGTCCTTAGCCGTTTTCCCCTGATTATTTTCATTATTGTTATTATTTACTGGCATTTTTTCAGCTGGGATAATGGGAAAAAGCTGAGCTGATTTCCAATTTCTAGCCCACTCTGCTGCTTCGGTCCGGCGTACGAACAAAACGCTTCATTGTGGCCCTGCAGATCTGCAGGAGATGGAAGATGGGGCAGTGAAACCAGTTCCTGCTGGTTGGATCTGCTGGAAGCGTTTTTCAGTTGTGTAAATTCTCGATGGCAGTGTTTACAAACACCACTTCTGCCTCTCGGTGAAAAATAATAACAGTGAGGGAATAAATACCAGAGCCCCATGGGCAAGGGAGAGCTCCAAGAGCCAGTTCCTCAGGAGCTGACTGGTGTGTCCCAGCAGCGTTTCTTCCAGCATCCCCACATGGGAGGGGGTTGCAGCTCCCTGGTGTGATGGTTGTGATGATATTTGCCCTGGTGCTTACCAGGGGATCGGTGAGAATCAGAGATTCTCCTGCTCTTTGGAACGGTTCCCAACGGCCGGGGCAGTGGCGCGTGAAGGGGGTTTGGGATCAAACTGATCTGGGATCCAGAAATCCGGCTTTCAGTCCCTGCTGGGCAGCTGGGGTAAATCCCTTAAGCTCCCCAAGGCTGCGTTCTCCGCCTGTCGTGTTTTCTCACACCCTTTATCCTTTTTCCTTCTTCACACTGGCAAATAGTGATGCTCACAACTGCTGGTTGCTTCTCACTTGAGTCTCCTCTGCCCAGACTGTGGGCTGCTCCTGCTGAATGTGCTGCTCCTTAGCAGCCCCCAGCAGCGGCAGAGCTCCCATGGATCCCATGAGTTGGGGTCCATCAAGCCCTTCCCTCTGCCCTGTTGGAGCTCGTTGCCCTGTCCTGCCTTGGCACTGTGGGCTCCGGGTCTTGGCTCTGCACTGGGCTTAGCTGAGCAGTGATTGTGTTTGTGGCTTCTTGCATCATGCAGTCCCCCTAAAAAACATATGCAGGACCCGACCGAAAGTTTGTGGGAAAAACTGTTTGGTGGCTGAGCAGAATGTGTATTATTTCCCCTTGTTTTTGTGGTAGTTCTTGGTGCATCAGGCTAAAACTTCAGAGGAGCTGATCAGCAAGCTCTCCTCGAGGTCTGGGGCTATGTGAAAGCCACGTGTGTTTGCAGGAGGGGGTTTTTATTAGTTACTTGTCTCAAAGCCTTAAACTGGGATGGAACCCAGTATGCAAGAAACACTGAGACAGCACTGGGAAGGTGCCCATCTGTCCTTGCACAGGGCCNGCATGGTGTCAAGTATCATTAGTGATGCTCTTGCAGCTGTTTATGGGTGGCTTAAGCAAACCATTTGGGGTTTTTTTCATGTGTTTGGGTGTATTATGTTGATACAGCTTTGAAGAAATCTAGTGTAAGGCAAGAAGCAGCAGATGAAAGTGGATGACATCATCATTTCCAGCATGGACTGGATAATGAGAAACTAGAAGGCTTGAGAACAGAACCAGCTATAGCTGAGGGGTGTATATTCTCAAAAGGTTAAAATGGGGAAATTCCATTCCAATGTATTTACTAAAACAATTCAAAGGTATTGTCATACTTTTACATTGCTATCTGTTCTCCCCTTTAATTGTACCTAATTAGTTTTATTCACTTGAGTTACCTTTTTCTTAAGAGCTTGGGGTTTTTTTAATCTATTTAGATTTGTAACAGACTTTCTTTTACCACATCAGAAACTTCTTCCAGTGACTCTCTGCAACCTGGGCCCTTATTCCAGAGGGTGATGCAGCCCACAGCTGTACCAACAGCCTCACCAGTTCTGTCAGCTCAGTCTTCCCAGGAGGAGCCTTCTGTGACACGCTCACGCTCCATATCACCAGCAAAAAATAAAGGCAAAAGTTCCCTGTTGATTGGACTTTCCACAGGGCTTTTTGATGCAAACGACCCAAAGGCAAGTTCAAAAAGCTAACAGAGAATAGTTGTTTTTCTGTTTTTAAGTGTTTGGCACAGTTGTTGGTGCAGTGCCAGGTGAGCTCCATGAGATGTGGTGGTGCTACTGCTGCAGTAGACTTGATAGAAGAGAGCAACAGTTCCCTTATGTGGTTGCAGCAAGAGGAGGTTCATTACTGCTTCACAGTAGCTGCAAATGCAACCTTCTGGAATTTCCAGATCACACCCATGCTGCAGCCCAAACCCAGAAAGTAAGGAGAGCTTGGGCCAGGAGCAGGGCAGAGTCAGTGTCCTGTCTGAGGCAGGTCTGGATGCTAACACAAGCAGGCTAATAACAAAAGACACATTTTTCAGCATACCTGGAAGCTTTCAAATGATGGGGCAAAGTCCTCAAATGCTTCCTCACTTGGGTAGGAGTGATCCAAAAAGGTGGTTCCTGCTTCAGTGGCAGTACTTCTCTGGCCATGTGGTGTTGGAGCAGGTGCTGCCTGCACTCTGCTGCTGTAAACTGCAGCTGAAGAACTGGCTTTTTCACTACCATTCAGCAGTTTTCATTCACAGTGAACACTGAGCATGCTACAAGAGTGTTCAGAGCTGTGCTGAAGGAAGGTATTTTGTAGCTTCAGACTGTCTTTAGTGCTGTTTCCAAGCAGGCTTTCTGTCACCATTGCAGATGCTGAGGACGTGTTCACTCCCAGACCTTCACAAGCTCTGCAGAACTTTAGTTGATGTTCCCAGTGTAGCAGATGTGCAGCATCAGCAGCAGCTTGAAACAGATGATACAGAAGATGAGCAGGCCAAAGAAGGACCCTCTGATTCTGAGGATAAGTGAGTGCATCCATTTTATCAAGTATTTCAACAGGCATCTTAGATCAGAGTATTTTTGGTTAGACTTTAAAAATAATACACAGTAAACCAGCAGGGGGTTTAATCCAAATAGTCAAAATCCTGTCTGGAATCACCAGTTACTTTGAGTCTTGTCCCAGAGAAGGAGAAGTTGATGGGATGTTCTGCTGACAAGAGCTGTCTCTATTAATAATAATATTTTTAATCTAATAATCTTTCTGCAGTGTTCTGGTATGTGTTTGGNATTACTATTTAAAATGTTATGAAATCTATTTACTTAACAAAAGTGTTGCTTTGTTTATAGATATCTCAAATTAATACTAAGCTGCAGCTTGGATAAAAAAGATGTTTTAAGCAGCTGCTAATTATAACCTTTTATCTTTATTATATAGAAGTGCTTGCTCTTTAGAAGAGCTTAACTTCAGAAGGTCTGCATGTTTCATAGTAGAATAGAAAACATATCAGCATGGTGTCAAGTATCATTAGTGATGCTCTTGCAGCTGTTTATGGGTGGCTTAAGCAAACCATTTGGGGTTTTTTTCATGTGTTTGGGTGTATTATGTTGATACAGCTTTGAAGAAATCTAGTGTAAGGCAAGAAGCAGCAGATGAAAGTGGATGACATCATCATTTCCAGCATGGACTGGATAATGAGAAACTAGAAGGCTTGAGAACAGAACCAGCTATAGCTGAGGGGTGTATATTCTCAAAAGGTTAAAATGGGGAAATTCCATTCCAATGTATTTACTAAAACAATTCAAAGGTATTGTCATACTTTTACATTGCTATCTGTTCTCCCCTTTAATTGTACCTAATTAGTTTTATTCACTTGAGTTACCTTTTTCTTAAGAGCTTGGGGTTTTTTTAATCTATTTAGATTTGTAACAGACTTTCTTTTACCACATCAGAAACTTCTTCCAGTGACTCTCTGCAACCTGGGCCCTTATTCCAGAGGGTGATGCAGCCCACAGCTGTACCAACAGCCTCACCAGTTCTGTCAGCTCAGTCTTCCCAGGAGGAGCCTTCTGTGACACGCTCACGCTCCATATCACCAGCAAAAAATAAAGGCAAAAGTTCCCTGTTGATTGGACTTTCCACAGGGCTTTTTGATGCAAACGACCCAAAGGCAAGTTCAAAAAGCTAACAGAGAATAGTTGTTTTTCTGTTTTTAAGTGTTTGGCACAGTTGTTGGTGCAGTGCCAGGTGAGCTCCATGAGATGTGGTGGTGCTACTGCTGCAGTAGACTTGATAGAAGAGAGCAACAGTTCCCTTATGTGGTTGCAGCAAGAGGAGGTTCATTACTGCTTCACAGTAGCTGCAAATGCAACCTTCTGGAATTTCCAGATCACACCCATGCTGCAGCCCAAACCCAGAAAGTAAGGAGAGCTTGGGCCAGGAGCAGGGCAGAGTCAGTGTCCTGTCTGAGGCAGGTCTGGATGCTAACACAAGCAGGCTAATAACAAAAGACACATTTTTCAGCATACCTGGAAGCTTTCAAATGATGGGGCAAAGTCCTCAAATGCTTCCTCACTTGGGTAGGAGTGATCCAAAAAGGTGGTTCCTGCTTCAGTGGCAGTACTTCTCTGGCCATGTGGTGTTGGAGCAGGTGCTGCCTGCACTCTGCTGCTGTAAACTGCAGCTGAAGAACTGGCTTTTTCACTACCATTCAGCAGTTTTCATTCACAGTGAACACTGAGCATGCTACAAGAGTGTTCAGAGCTGTGCTGAAGGAAGGTATTTTGTAGCTTCAGACTGTCTTTAGTGCTGTTTCCAAGCAGGCTTTCTGTCACCATTGCAGATGCTGAGGACGTGTTCACTCCCAGACCTTCACAAGCTCTGCAGAACTTTAGTTGATGTTCCCAGTGTAGCAGATGTGCAGCATCAGCAGCAGCTTGAAACAGATGATACAGAAGATGAGCAGGCCAAAGAAGGACCCTCTGATTCTGAGGATAAGTGAGTGCATCCATTTTATCAAGTATTTCAACAGGCATCTTAGATCAGAGTATTTTTGGTTAGACTTTAAAAATAATACACAGTAAACCAGCAGGGGGTTTAATCCAAATAGTCAAAATCCTGTCTGGAATCACCAGTTACTTTGAGTCTTGTCCCAGAGAAGGAGAAGTTGATGGGATGTTCTGCTGACAAGAGCTGTCTCTATTAATAATAATATTTTTAATCTAATAATCTTTCTGCAGTGTTCTGGTATGTGTTTGGCTAATCTTTATTCCCTGTGTCTCACATGATATCCTGCTGTCAGTGCTGAAATCTTGTTGGAATGAAGACCCAAATATTTGTCTTTTTGTTTTCTTCCAACTACATTTCCCATTTGTTGGCTTAACAAAAGAAATAAGCTCTCCCTACAGGCTTTGTCTTAAGTATTAATTACATAAACTTTCTTTTAGCATGTCTGGGGAGGCAGACACAGATTTGCAGGAGCTCCAGGCCTCAATGGAACAGTTGCTCAGGGAGCAGTCTAGTGAGGAATTCAGTGAAGAGGAGGAGTCCACTTTAAAGGCTAATGGCATGGAATGCATAACCAATGGTGCAGAGCCAGATGAAGGAGATGACAATAACCCCAGCAGTGAAAGTGCACTTAATGAAGAATGGCAGTCAGGTATCATTTCTGTTACACCTGCTTTATAAGTTATTAATAGTTGTTAATTCAAAACAGAGCAGTGTTTTTGCTTTATATACTTATGAGGAAATAAAGCTCTAATTACTAGTTTTCATATGTAAGTTTAAAAACTTGTAAGTTTAAAACTTTAAAACCTATAAGTTTAAAAAACTCTGACCATATTTAGGCTTTCTGAGTGTTAAGGTTCCCATCTAACAACATTCAAGGCTGCACATTAAATACTGGCTATTATTAGTATTAATTAATTATTATTATTAGATTATAAGTCACTTTTTCTCTAGTTGTCTAAAATGTCTTCAAGGAAGATCAAAGACTGTGCCCATCATATTAACCTTGTCCTGAGCCCAAAATAGCTATTAATGAGGCCAAACTAAAAATGAGACAGAAAAAAAATATTATTACTTTTAGCATTTTGCATTAGCCATACACAGTGGTGTCCTGAAATTATGTCTTCTAAATTCTGGTTGAAAGAGAAGTATTTTACTACTGCACTAAAATAAAGTGCATTTAGAGAAAGAGAGAAAATCAATACCTAATCTGAGCCACAGCTCTGCCATTTTGGTTTATTGAAGACAATTCTAAACAAATAGAAGTCTGCAAATACACCAGTAAGACATCTATAAAATACATTCCAGTAAGTGTTTTAAGGTAAAATAATCTTGGGCAGCCTGTGCCAGTGACCACTTAAGTGAAAAATTTTTCTCTGATGTCCAGTCTGCCCCTCCCCTGGAGCAGCTGAATCCATCCCCTCTTGTTCTGTCACTAATGCCCTGTGAGAAGAGACCAGCACCAGCCTCTCTACAGTGCCCTCATATATAGGAATTTAAAGTAGCAGAGTTTTAACATTAACAAAGTTTATGAGCTACCAGACAATGCCATGTATTGTTTTTCATTGATAATCTAAGCTTTGAAATCTGAAAAGTTGTATTTTTTTTTCCCCTGGGTAGATAAATCTTTCCATAATCCAGATTCTTATTTAAGGAAATATTTTTCTTGGGCAAAAGCCCAAGGAATTTGCATAGGGATTTTATCTTGTATTTTTAAATCTGTTTGTTAATGTTTGACTGTTAATCTATTTGTAATTTTGAAGCCCATAAGCAAAGTGGCTCTCAGGGGAGGGTTCAGAGGAGGCAGTTTCCTATATGGGATTCAGAATTTCTTTGCTGTCAAGAAACAGACTTGCAGGTGACATTTAGAGGTCTGGGTGGATATCAAGTTTAGAAACAACATTAAAGATGAAGGCAAACTGCTGGGGTTCTACTGCTGGGTTGTTTTTTCTTTACAGATAATAGTGATGGAGAGATTGCCAGTGAATGTGAAGAATGTGATAGTATCTTCAGCCATTTGGAAGAGCTGAGATATAACCTGGAGCAGGAAATAGGCTTTGATAAATTCATTGAAGTTTATGAGAAAATAAAGGTTTGTGGAGTTACCTCCAGTGAAAATATTTTAAGAAGTACCTGGGGCTGTTTCCTCTGCCAGTGACTAATTGCATTGTGTGACTAGAATCAATGCTTATTTATTTAGGCTTTTTCTTCTGACACACTACAATATTAACAGAGAAATGGACTAGAGGAAAACTTTGGTCTTTATCATGAACTTGATTTAATCAATTTAAACTATTTAATTCTATATCCATTTTAATTTTGGCACTGTGGATTGCCCTTTCCCCCAGGCTATACATGAAGATGAAGATGAAAATATTGATATTTGTTCCACCATAGTTCAGAGTGTTCTTGGAAATGAGCACAAGCACCTGTATGCCAAAATTCTGCACCTAGTGATGGCAGATGGAGTCTACCAAGAAGGTAAGCCCACTGTGTCCTGGCATTTAAGGCTTGTCTCACTTTCTTGGTCATACACAACAGGTGCATGATTTTAAAAATTAAAATTTGATTTTCAAATTAAAAATTATTTTAAAATGTCTGTGCTTTCTTATATTGATTGGTTAAATAGATAAAAATGACTTTTTTTCACAAAGGGAAAAGCCATTGGAAGGTGCAGTGTAATTACTGAATTTCTGTAGCACAGCTACACACATTTGGAAGATGGAAATCTAGAATAAAACTTGGAAAATTAAGAACAATTTTATCTTAAGTGAATTTTTAGCTAAAATTGTTCTTTCCAAAATTCTTCTTTTAATAGCCAGTAGCATTGTTTTTCTGAAAATAAAATTTCATGTGGCTCTTTATCCTCAAATTGTCCTTTTCTCAGGAGAACTGGATGTGGAGGCACCATTCATCTTGGTGTTCAGGGGGTTCAGTAATGCATGAGGGGATTTTCTCTTGCTTGGGAGCTCTGCCTATTTTAGCACAGATTACTTGGCTCCTAAATCTTTCTGCATCATTTAAATTTTTATAATTGTGGTGCCATAGCAGTGAATAAAGAGTCAAATGAGATTATGGCCTTACATAGTCATTGTTCTTGAGGAGAAAAAAAAAGTAATTTAAAAAACAATAATTAAAAAAAAAAGCAATTTTCTCCAATTTTGCTTTGCTAATCACTAAGATCCAGTCAGGAAGAATAGGCAGTACTCATTCCCAGCTTCTCTGCCCTGCCATTTTGCCTTAAGGCTATTTCCAAAGCAGCACTAAAAGGCTTAAATGGCAATTTGCTGAGATGTTGGCATACAGATGCTGAGCTGTTCTCTGAGTGAATCCTATTCAAAGGAGCTGACTTTCATCTTGCAAAATGCTGATGAACAAGTGGCTATTTTGAACAGCCTCAGTTCTAATTCTGCATTTTACAAAGCTGGGGAGAAAAATGTAAAGATGCACAAAAAATGTAAGTAGTTCTTTACATTTCAGACATCCAAAGTACACGTAGTGCTTTAAATATCTCCATTTCAAGTAGCTCTTGATGTGCTAAGGAGAATCTATGCTAATAAAGGTGACTAGAGGACAAGTGCCTGTCACAAGTGGGTTCATGAGCTTGTCTCACCAGTTTACACACTTCAAATCCAAGGTAGAAAAGATCTCTCCTCTTTCCTAAGGACTGTGGTAGCCCCTTGGGATGAAACACCCTTAAATTCACTGACCAGGAGAGATGATGTGTTCAGTGTTTGTACTCTGCTTGCAAGGCAGTTCTGATGTCACCCCCTTGCTAATTAGTTTTGGATTATTGCCTACCAAATGGTGGTTTCTAGTTTGTTTTGTAACCCCAGTGTGTGTGAGTGCCACTCCTTTTCACTGCTCTCCCCTCTCCTGCTTCTTACAGATAATGATGAATAAACCTGACTCAGGACATTCCTTCCTACTGCACCATGTACCCATGTGTGAAGTCTGCACAGCTCACACAAATTGTGCTGCAGAATGGAATGTGAGGAGAAGCAAGACTTCAAATAACAACATTGTTGTCTGAAAAAGAGGGAAAAACATGCCTTTTAAAATGGAAACACCTCTCTCCTGGGTGTACTTCCATGTGCTCATTAAATATTAGATGCCCGAAAGTTAAAGATGAAACAAAAGACAAAGACATGACCCAAAAAAAAACCCAAACCCTGGTGTCTCCCAAACTTCTCCAGTGATCTAGAAAGGGATACCTGTGGGAAATCTGCCATAGCAGCAGGTGGCTGGTACAGCTCAGCATCAGGAAGTGTTACTGTACCCACACCTAGCTGTGCACTCACAATAGCCTCCCTTACACCTACATAAGAAATGGCTTCATTCTGACTGACCCTCCTGGTTATATTTCAATATTCTCATGGTCCACTTTGAGCATCTCACTTTTTAAATCATTAAAAAATGCTGTATTTTGAAGCTGAAGGCTTCTAAACTTTTTAACCAGTGCCAGCTGCAAATCCCTTCATGGTGTGAGAAATGAAGGCAAACTGGTACTGCAGCCACCACTGGAATGCAGGGGGGGGTTTTGAGGCTGTGACATTTATCTGAAGCTTTTATTTTCCCAATCTGAAGTGTTCAGCTCTGGAATGTTGTCATCTGGTCAATCAGATGCTGTTGAAGTGAAAGGAGTGGGAGTTTTCCAGTTTGTTTTTAAATTCTTAATTCCTGTCTTTAAAATCATGGCTCCAGCAGCCACAGGAGGTAGGAAAATATTGCAGGCACCACCTCTCATCTTTTGGAGCTTAATTTCCACAACCTTGACAGAAAAAAAAGTTTTCTTCTTACACAATAAGTCACTTGTTACAAACTGGAGAAGAAAGAGAATTTATTTTAATTTTATTTTTTTCAGCTACAGCCAGTCACAATCCAAAACTATCAAAAATTACTTTTACCACAAAGTAAACCCAACTGTTTGTGTGTGTGTGTATATATATATATTATTTAGGACTGTCAAAATATGTACATGATTTTTGTATAATTGTTTTATGGTGTTGTTATTAAAGTTTTGCCCACTGAAAAGTGTTTTTTAAATGCACCTTAAAGGTAGATCAAACTTACTCTGATTCAGCTGTATCCTGGAAACCTGCAATGAGAATAAAGTTAATAATCAAAATGCCTCTAAAATATTAATATTTTTTATATCCTTATTATTTGAGAGACATCTCTTGCCTCATCCTGAGAAGGTATGATCACTGTTGGAAATGGTGCTGGTTCTGTCCTGTGCTGCTGCTTTTCTCTCTTTCTCATTCTTAGTGAAATTCAGGTTTTTGAGAATGTTTAATTCTTTGAAGATTTATGTCACGTCATTATTGACATTCATTTTTTATGCAGTGTGCTGGATTGCTCCTGGTAAGAAAAAGGGACATAATCTGCAGGCTCCAAGCTCTGCAGATAGAGCTTTTTATCAATTAATTAGTTGGAAAATATGCATAGATTGTGCACAGTTTCAAGAATAATCCTCAGACCTGTCACCCAATACTGGATATCCTTTAAATCCCTCAAGAGCTCCTTAAGGATTGGCACAGTAAATAAGTTTGTCTACTATAGAAATAGTTCCATTTGAAATGTTAAATTCCTATTTAATGTACACTGCACCTACATCAAGGACAGTGTGAATTCAGGACAATTTCCTGGTCTGTAGGTAATAACCTACTGAGCATTGGGCTTGGTATTTGTATTATATTCACTATAAAGATTTCTCTGCTGTAATTCTAGTAGCAAATGAGATACAGAATGGCATTTTTGACACAAAACTTACTCTGGAAACTATTTCACATTATGTTCTATCCTCAGACTGTCATCCTGAAGACAACTAGTTCAGAGGAGGAATCCTAAAACAAATATCCTCTGCTTTTAAGACATCTG
Source organism: Ceyx cyanopectus (assembly GCA_013401355.1). Taxonomy (NCBI): domain Eukaryota; kingdom Metazoa; phylum Chordata; class Aves; order Coraciiformes; family Alcedinidae; genus Ceyx; species Ceyx cyanopectus. The sequence goes on from VYZU01071967.1 coordinate 19,094, forward strand.
CATTATTTATCAGTAATTCTGATTTCAGCTTTTAGTGCTTCCCTCTGCCTTTTGTTCTGATTTGTGCAGAAATGCTCTTTTTGCAAACATTCTCTACTCCCCCTTTGCTCTAAACCTTTACAGCTTCGCTTAAATCTATCGAAGACCTACTAAAGATTTGCCTAAGCTTTATTATTTTTCCCCCACATCTGTTTGCGGGGGGAAACCACCTCCCTCCAAACCCCCGCAAGCCCTCAACGAGTAGAACTGAGACTCATTGAGGATCCAACCACCCTGAAGCCCCAGCCGCAGTGGCGATGTGTGACCGCCAGGTGGCGACACCAGGGCGGCCCGCGGAGGGGAAGATGCGGGATGCGCAGGGGAGGATGCGGGATGCGGGATGCTCTAGCTGGGCTCCTGAAGGATGCTGTGTGTGGCTGGAGCCTCCATCGATCCTGCAGCCGCGGGGTGGGGTGCAGCGTGTCCCTGACTCAGTGACTGATTGGGTTTTCATCTCTGCTAAAAGCTCCTCATCAGGGCTCAACTGCAGTCAGGCTCCACCGAGTTTTATTAGCTGTGATAAACCGAAGATGAAGGCAGAAATTTGATTTCTCAATCATTTTAAATGTCTTTCCTCCCAGATAATTGCGTGCTTCCTCAAATCTTATTTTAACTCCTGTTCATTCCTGAGCTATGTAGACTAAAGTTTAGCATAAAACAGAAACCAAGTTGCCACTCCCAGGACATCCTTATTGCCATTTTTATCACAGCAGTTTGCATGAAGCAATTTGCAAAGTGTAAGCACGAGTTTTTAAATCCATCAAGAGCTCCCTTTAAATTAAATGAGTGTGTTAATGCAAGACACTTCAAACGAGTTTCCCAGTTGATATGTTTTCCAGCTGAGCTGATGAGTTCATCAATCCAAATGGCAGCACTTTGAAGGGCTTGTGCAAGAGCCTTAGAAACTGGAACCCTAATGGAAGAGACATTAAGGGTAGTTACTTGTGAGCCACGTGTAGAGTTCAGCTGCCCCTGCTGCACTGCTTGCCTTGAGCACCTCTGAATGGAGCCACCAGCAGCTCTCTGCCACACACTGATTCTTGCTGTGTGCCTGAGGTCATCTCTTCGGGGGCAGGGATGCATTTTTGCTCTAGGATCAAATTTGCCCAGAGTCAAATCTAAGCAAAAACTCTGATTCTAGTTCTCTGAAGAAAACTAAATCTCGAGCAGCATTTTAGATGTGCTGGTTTTCCTCCCTATTGCCTTCCAGCAGAAAGGATCTTTCTTTGCTGCTTCTTTTCCTGCTGCTAGAATTGGATTAAATGCTGTCAGGCTGGTTGTGATTTGCTGGGGACAAAGACAAGACAGCAAACCTGACAACGATGAGCTAGAGCTCTGCTGGACCTCCTGTGGAGCTGTGCCAAGGTGACACCACCTCAAGGGTCACTCAGCCTCCTGTTCATCACTGCTGCAGTGCTCTTCTTCCTCTCAGCTCTGGCTCTTCCTTTGTATTGAGCTCCAACGAGTCTTGATAAAGAGGGTGAGAAAATGCATCCAATTTGCTATGATTGTAGCTCACTTAGCTGGTCCTTTCCCACTGATGAGGTTTGATAACTCACATGGCAGTTTGCAGTAATTTAGTCCTTGTCTTCAAGCTCCACAAGAGGGAATGAAAAGGTGAAGATTATGGCAGTTGAGCTTCTCAGTAGAGTGAATGTGCACTTAATGCCACATGCCTGATTCTAAGAAATATTAGTGTATTTTGGGAGGTTGGACTAGATGAACTCTAGAGGTGCCTTTCAACCCACACATTTCTATGATTTTTTTCATGCTTTCAAGCCTTACTTAGTACATTTGTATTTTTTCCCTGTTAGTAAACATATATGGAGAATTATTTCCACAGCAGTAAAACATTTCTAATGTGATTTTTAGCTGTTAGTAATAAAACTTTTTATTTTTTTTCAGTTGTTGATAAGCCTGATTGCACTGAATTGTGTCTCCTGTTGCACTGTGGACTTTAGCACACCAGTTAATCATCACAGTGCCCTAACTCACTGGAGTGAATTCACAGCAGTTCCTCCTTTCCTCAGATGGCCACTATTGCTTTCTGCACACTGGGCAGTCCTGTTTGTGCAGGAAGAGGCTCCAGCACTAACAGACAGTGGGATTAAGCCCTGGCAGCTGGGGAAGGGAGAGCTGTGCTGGCCTGTGACCTCTGTTAACCATGCAGTGACACTGGAGGAACTGCTCAGACCAGTCATGGACAGATTTCCCACCAAATACCAGTCTATAGACAGAGCATAGGTGAGCAAGGGCCTCCCTTCTTCCAGTAAAACTTCCAGAAAGCAGGAGTCAAATCCCACTAAGATGTCCTTGGGAAGGACACAAACACATCTGGTTACTCTGCCATTAGAAGAATGGAGTCCAGCAGAAGGAGCTGCAACTTCAACCCTGTTCTCACAGTTCCTAAAGCTCACCTGTTGAGGATGGTGCAAGACTTGCTTGTGCAGGCAGAGAAATGAGTGTGGAAAAAGCACAAAAGCTGTGTGGCATGTTTATCTTGCACTGATCAACTCATAGCCTACATAAAGACTATTTTTGCTTCCACTTGCTGGCAAAACTCCCCCAAAGAGATTTTATTGTGGTTTGAAGCAGTTCTTTGCCACAGGATAACAGAGAGGTCAGGAGGCTTTGTGATCCTTGGACAGAAGACTGCAGAATAATAGAATTAACTGGGGAAAAAAAAAAGCATCTGGGAGTTTTTTGTGCATACTAGACAATATATTCTATACTCACTCTCTGTGACTAAGTTTACTGTTACCAAGGCCTAGAATTAGCCAAATCAAACAGCAGGGAAGCCTTCTCTGTGTTCCCTGCCCCTATTTCTCACCAACATTTTTACATTCACTCAATCCCTCCTCTAATGGAAGCTGGGGGAAAAGTGCAGAGTACAGCACTAAATGACAAGAAGAAAAACACTGAAGGAAGCAGCAGGGAGGCCAAGGTTTCAACTACTCTCCCTTCCTTGCCCAGGAAAATTTCAGTGACCTCTTGACACCTCCCGTGGGAACCTTTAAATCAACAAAAGTATTTGCCAAGTAAATAGGGAAAAAAAAAAGCATTAAAATAGTATTGTTTCTGATTTAATCCTCCCTGAGCCAATGCAAGGTCCAGGTTCCTGCAGCAGCTACAGTGCACTAAGCTCATTCTAGGCAGCAGAGTATGTGCATGTGAATCAGGGCTGCTGAAAAACCACTTCCACACACACACTGGCACCCACCTGGGAAAAGGAAAATGCCAAAAAAATGAAGTTACAGCTTGTTTCTGGATTAGCTTGGTGTTTTGGTTACAGCTACCATGTTTCATGTTATGCAACACTACCTAGAGGCCAAACATTGTTCATTTCTCCTATGAAAACAAAAGGGGGAAGCATTTCAAGTTCATAATACCCTGATTGTTTGCTCTGCCATGTTTTTGCTGGGCTGAGTTACTCAAGAATGGGACTCTTGGATAATATTCTGGCTTTATTTTCTGCTGAAATCTGCTGATCAGGAATGAGAAGATACTAGACTGCATTTCAGGTGTCTCCATGCCATTTCTTTGCAGGCTTAGCAAATGCATCTGCTGCCCAGCAGCACTCCCAATCATTCCTAACTAAGCTTGTTAGCAGTATTCCAGGACACAAGTCACTAACTGGACACCTGCAGGTTAGTTCTGGGAATGATTCTTCACTCTGCAGCAAATGATTTCATTTATCCTGCTGAGATAACTGCAGTTACACCAGTCATTACCTCCCCTGTTTCTCTTGCCTTCTCTTTCCAGACTTTTCTTAGTTGCAAAGTGTTCAGTGGAGGAGGTAACTCTCTCTGCCTCCCTGCTCCTCATTCCTGTGGGAGAAAAGGAACAGCAGGATAAAGAAGAATGCTTCCAGAATGCAATAGCAGGAGAAGGCTCACTGGAGAACAACCAGCACAGACCATTTGTCAACAACTTTTCTGCCTTAGCTACAGCAAACTAGTTAGCAACATGATGGGGATTTAAAATACATCAATTTTTTAGTGCATGTGTGACCTGGAAAAGGAATGGAGGTAGAGCTGATTTGCAGTTCCCAGTGCTGCCTGGGACAGGTTTTGGCACAGTGACCTGTTGTCACATCCACACTCAGAGCTGCTGGTCACATTTTCTGGGACATGTGGGAAAACATTCCTTGAAAATTAATTGGACTATAGCTCATCCAGAGTGTATATTTCAGAGGTATTTAAGGGTTGATTCTTAGCTAAAGGGATGGAATCCAGCTGCCTGTTTTCTTTGGCCCTGTGAGTCAGTTTGATATGATTTACATTTTCAGAGCTGGCTCCACAAAGGAGCTACAGGGTTGGTTTGGAGGCAATTTTTTTTGGTGTGTGTGTGTGTGTGTGTGTCATAAAGTAAATATTTTACAGCCCAAATTCCTAGTTCCACAAAATCAGTGACTCCAGGCTGTGGACAATATAAGTAAGCACAAAGGCTGGAATTTATTGCTAGTAATGATCTATGAGATAAGATTTTCAACTAAGCCAGTGAGTGAGGTCTCTTGCCAGATGTGTGGGAGTGAAAGTGACACAAATCTGAAAAAAAAAAGAAAAAGAAAAGAAAATCCTTGGCAATCCCAGAGTGATTATATAGCCTCATAGCACTAGCAGCCTCAGAGAACTCATTCTGTGCCTCAGTGTCTTCAGTGACTTAAAATGCCCAGAAATTAAAATTAATTGAAAAAATTAAAATTAATTATAAAATTNAATTAAAGAAATCCAAAGTAGTGCCACAGAAACTCCACACATTTCCCTGACTTGCTTAACCTTGTTTTGAACAAGGAAACTTTGGGGGTTTCTTTTTTCTACAGGAGCAGAATGACAGTGATTCTGAAAAAGAAACCCCACCCAAACACTAGGGACCTTATCCATTTATTCTCTTACTCTCATCCCAAAATAATCCAAAACTTCCCTTCAAGATGCAATGGAAACCCTTGGTTTGGCTTCTAAGATGTCACAAAAACCAGGGTACATGGATGGCACAGGGATGGCACACAGACCACATCCAGACCTCTGCCTGCTTTCCTTCCTTCCAACAGGCACTTTTAGCAGGAAAATGCTAATCTAAGGAAATAAATCTCTCTGGAAAAAACCAGCTGAGCATGCTTTTAAGAACTGACATGACAACTCTTTTTTTTCTTGTTGATTTTTGTTTGGTTGGGGCATTTTTGCTTCCTGGTGAACTCTCAAGAATTAGAATTTCCACAAGCTAGCAAATTCTTCTTGCACATTGTGCTCTAAAAGCACTTGAGTTTCATAGAGAAAGGTATCATATTTATCCTGGAGCATCCTACCAGCCCCTGCTCCTAAGGCTGGGAGTGTGGCACAGCTACATTCAGACTGTTCTGGGACAAAACCTAGCCTGGCACTGCTAGGTGAAGATATCAACAGCTTTTCTGATTGGAACAGCAGGAGGAACTGCAGGACTCACCATGAAATTAGGAGTGAAGAGGGTGCTGTTCTGAAGATACCTTTGGTGTGCAAATACAAAGAGGTCTGAGGTGTCATCTGCTGCTTTTTGGAGGATGCTTTTCTGAGGCCAGGACTCTGGCCAAGGATGTTTGCTCTGGGAGGGTGAATTTGAAAGCAGAGTGCTGGGAATTCTTCCCTATTCATAAATCTTACTGACTGGGTTTGTCTGGCCCAGAGGCTTTCAGTGAAGCTCAAGTGCATTTCTAGAAACACAAACAGCAGAAGACAGAACCCAGGGACTGGAGACCTGACAGGATGAATGTGGACTTCTCCCAGTATCCTCAAGCTCCCTCCCTCTGCACAGCTGCTGTGCAGAAGTGTCTACAACTTGCCCCAGCAGTGCCACCCCCTCCTATCTCATCTGCATTTTTGCTCCAATAGCACACATGCCAAAGAGCCAGGCTCCAGCCCTTCAGCTTCTCTCAGACACTTTGGTAATGAGGTGTGCTCAGGAAGCCTGAGTAAACTTTTGTGAATGTTGAATATCCTTTATTATATTATGTTTTCACTTATTAAAAAAAAAATATATATAAAATCAGTGTTTGGAGCCTGCAACTCATCTCATCTGTTTGGGCTTGGGAAGCTCCAACCATTTGTCACAATGTTCCTCCAAGATAAAATAGTTTAGTGACTGCAGCCCACTGTCACAGCTCTGCCTGATCTCCATCTAGTCAGCAACACAATGATTTTCCACTTAAACATTGAGATAACTGCTGGCTTTACCCCTTGTATGTAGCCTCTGCAAGAGGGGAAAATATGAACAGCTTTTTGATAGCTTCAAATTTGCTGACAAGAGAAAAAACCCTTAGAACAGCATTGTAAGTATTCCAAAAAGTCTAGGGCTGCCAGTCATGAATCACTTGGGTATCTGTAGGAGAGCAGATCTAAATAGGATTGATTAGGAGATACCTAGAAAAGGATTGAGCAGAGAATGTGATTTGATTTTTTAAAACACTCTCCTTTGCTTTTTCTTTAACATTATTTATAGCAAGGGGAATTTCAAGCTCAATCAGTTTTGTGAATCTAAATATACAGGCTGCTAACAATTTTTGGAGGCACATGGGTTTATCCTCCTGTTAAGGTCAGAATCTGCAAGGGCCACTGTGTGGTATGAAAATGGAGATTGGTTTTGGTTTTCAGTGCACTAGTGTATTTGAATGTATTTAAGGCTTTATGCTGCTGTGCCCTAGTTTACAAATGCCTGTATGTCTGGAATGATTTGCACATTAACAAGTAGAATCCTATTCTGAAATGCCTTGTGCTATTTCCTAGTTAAATTTCCTAAGGAGCAAGATGCAAAAGACTAGAAAGTGCATCAGTCAGTCCTTGTTCCAAATTGCTTACAATTCACTGAAAGACCTAACAGAATAGTTGTAAAGATATTAAAATAGTACAGATTTTATGGAAAATTGTGGTCATAGCCAGAACAGTTCTAAAATTTAATATATTTACTATATTAATATATTTATATTTAATGTATGATTTTGGGAAGATTAAAGATGGGGGGAAGCCTGTAGGTGGGCTGGCCCACAGAAGGAAAAGCAAATATTGGCAAGAATCATAGGATCATAGACTGGCTAGGGCTGGAAGGGACCTCCAAAGGGCATCTAGTGCAGCCCCCTGCAGGGAGCAGGGACACCCTCAACTAGCCCAGGCTGCTCAGAGCCTTGGCCAACCTCACCTGCAATAGCTCCAGGGATGGGGCCTCAACCACCCCCCTTGGGAGCCTGTGCCACTGAGCCACCACCCTCAAGGGAAACAACTTCTTCCTCAGATCCAGGCTAAATCTCCTCTGCTCTCATTTCAACCCAACAGAGAGATCACATCTCCAGGTCATCCCTTGTCCACAGAGGTAGTCACCTTATCACAGAAAGCCCATAGATTGGTCAGGCAGGAGCTGCCCTTGCTGAAGCCATGTTGGCTCTTCCATCACCCCACTGGCCTCTTTGCTTGTTAGCCCCTCTAGGAGAATCTGCTCCATGCCCTTCCCAGGCACAGAGGTGATGGTGACAGGGTGAGAGTTTTCAGGCTCCTCCTCTCTACCCTTTTCCCAATGGGTGTGACCTGTCCCTGCTTCCAGCCCCCAGGGACTGCTCCTGACTGCCAAGACTTCTCAAATCTCATGGCAAGTGGCTTGGTGACTCCAGCAGCCAATTCTCTCAGGACTCTGGGATGAATCTCAGCAGGTCCCATGGACTTCTGGATGTTCATGTTCCTAACCTGAGGGAAGGAGCAGCACAGAGGACACAGTGGGCTCTGGGCATCAGGGATGCTGGTCACAGAACATAAAGAATATGAAAGAAACCAAGAGTTACCAGTTCTGCTACTGGTGTTTTGCCTTTTGCCCATCTCTCTCTGCTTCTTCCTTTTCCCTACAGTTTCCAGAGAAAGGGATACAGCATACTCTAGGAAAAAAATAAATAAATTAGTGACTGAAAACCAACTTCAGAAGTACAATTTATAGCACCAGAAATGTGTAAGATTGTTTTCACAACTATAACTAAATATTAATGGACATTATAACTAGAAAGCTAGGGATTTGAGGGCTTCTTCCTTCAGATCAGTGGTTTTAATGGTTCTGTGTCCTGTGCAATCTCTCATTTGCATCCTCCTGGCTGGGAGGGAGGAAGAACAAACTGCCACGTGCTGGCAATTTTGCTCCTGTCGGTTCCAGGCACGCCGAGGGAATCCCTGCATCCATAAGAGGGCAGTGGCGAACATCAGCTCGCAGCTCCCTGCTCCTTCCACCCAGCATAGCTGCTAGAAAATCAGCTGCTGCTGCTCTGGAGCTCCCATTTTTATCTGATGCTCTTCATGGTTACTGCTTTGGCTGGTATCCCACCGTATATTTCGTTTTTTGCAGACTTTACATAAAACAGTGGCAAAAAACCAGCCCTGATAAAGGGCTAATCTTTTTATTCTTCTTCCCTGAACTTTCATCTTGCTTCTCCAGTGCACCACCTGTACTGTCAACTCCTCCACCATTTGAAGAGATGTTTTACATTCCTCTGGCAGGAAAACAAACTGTAGACAACAATGACTGTGTTGTTTACAAAACTATGCTGGAAAAGCATCATTTTTACCATGCAACCTTGATGAGATCTTCTGGAAAAAGCTATGGATGTTCAAAAGGGAAATCCAAGTGTGATATGAACTTCTGTTTAGATTCCAAAAGTCCCTATTTTAAATGGGCTGTGTATCCCCTCCCTGCCTTTCTTTTTTTTCTGTAGCAGCAGCACTGACACAGCAAGAAAGAGGAATGCTATGAGACATGGGAATATTAATTATCAGATGTTTAGACCCTTCTATTTATATTATGATACTCTCTGGGAAGCACAGACACAGACCAGAACCCCATCTGTATCTAAACTCCAGAATGGGGGTGGAAACCTTAGTTATTAATGAACTGGAGATATTCATCATTTTCAGTATTTCTACTACTGCTAAAAATAAGCAAATCTAGAGATGAATTCAGTGTGAGCACGTACTGGAAATCCTAATAATCACAGAATATCATTACCACAGAAAACAACCAAGCTAACAAATCCATAACAGCAAGACAGAAAAGCCTGTCACGCTATCAATTTATACAAACCCACACAACTCAAGGGGGAAAAAAAGAGAGAAAATGAAAAGAAAAAAAAAGCTTTTTATATGCACACAAAATTCAGTAAGAATGACAACAAACTTGACTAGCTCTAAAGCTTTCAGATGGCTTCCTTTTAGACTTGCAGCTGCCAAGATGATGAAGTGGAACTTACACATTTCTCGAGACTTTTTCACCATCCGCAGACAAGGTGCCTGAGCTGAAAAGTGCGTTCTTCAAATTCCTTCCCTCTGTTTTCTTTTGTGATTATTTGTGTGTGTACCTTAGGGTTTGCTTCCCCCTTCATTACATCCACAGCATTTCACACAGACCGCTTCCAAAGCGAGCACCGCACATCCCGCACACAGATGCGTGTGCCAAGAGGCACGCAGCAAGCCGGGGCGGTTTCTGACCTCACTCGGTAATTTCACCGAGCAACATGAAGGAGTAACTTGTGCTGACCCGGCACTCCCGCCGTACGCTGCCTCCGACCTTCTCCCAAGGCCCGAGGCAGCCCCCGCGGGCAGGGCACCCACCTGTGGCTGCCGTCCCCGCCTCACCCCTTCCCCCCCAGCCGCCGTGCCGGGGGCAGGAGGGCGCAGAGCCGGGGGCCGGGCCCGGGTGCCCCGCGGGGAGCGGCGCCCTCAGCCCCGCAGCAGCCGCTCCCCTCAGCGGCGGTTCCTCGCCGCGGGCTCTGCGCACCACGCCTGCTCCTGCCAGGCCTCCTCTGCCACGGCTGGCCCCACACTCCCTTCCCGACTAGGCGATTCCCCCGGCCCGGGAAGCCCCTCTCCGCTCCCCGCACCACCCGGCACCCCACGGCACCTGGCGAGGGGGCGGTGAGGGGGAAGAGGGGGCGGTGGGGAGAAGGGAAGGGCCGGGGAGGGAGGGAGGAAGGGAAGGGGCGGCCGCCAGCGCCCCGCCGAGCCCCGCCTTCTCCCGTGAGGGGAGGTGCTGCCGCTGAGGGGAGGTGGCTCGGGTCGGGCCGGGTCGGGGGCCGCCCTCCCCGCGGCCCCCTCGGCGGGGCGGTGCCGGGCGGGGCGGTGCCTCCCCCTCGGGTGCCGCCCCTCGCGTCAGCCCTGCGCGGCGGGGCGGGGAGGGGACGGGAGGCTCGGCGCTGCCGCGGCGGGAGAGGCACCGGTGGGGCCGGCGGCGGCGGCTCCTCGCGGGAACAAAGCGGGGGCGGCTCGGCTCCCTCCGGCCGTTGCGGCGCCACACGGTGAGAGTCGGGGTGAGGGACGGGGAGGGGGGGGCGGTGCCGGGGCTCCCCGGGGATCCTCCCGCGTCCGCCGAGGGGCGGCTCGGCGCGGCTGAGGGGCCGGAGGCCCGACCCCACCTTCCCCTCACCGCCGCGGGGCGGGGTGACAGCTCCGTGCCCCGGGCCTGCCCCCTGCCCGCCCCCTTCCCCCCGCCCCGCCGCTGGACGCGCCTCCTGGGGGTGCCGGCCGCGCTCCCCCCTTTCCCCGCAGGGCCCGCGGAGGGGCGCGTACCGCGGTTTTGCCTGCTCGCGAATCGCTTGGAAAGCGAGGAGCGGGGAAATCGCAATAAATAAAGGAGGCGGTATGGACGCGGAGCCCGAAAGCAGGTAGGCGCGGGGACGGGCGCCTCGACACGCGTCCGAGCCCCGGGGAGCCGAGCGGGGAGCCGAGCCAGCCGCTTCCGCAGGCCCGCGGCGGCTGCGGGCTGGAGACGCTCAACTTCGCCTCGGCAGCCCCGGGGCGCGGGACGGAGCTGCGCGGCCGCCGTGTCCCCTCTGTACTCACCTCTTCTTGGTGGTGGGGTTTAGTGGCGGTTTGTTTAGGGTTTTGGGGTTTTTTTTCCTCCTTCTGTTTTTGCTTCTCCTCGCTGCACCTCCCGGAGCTGCCCCCCGGGGCTGCACTCGCAGCGCTCGCCCTGTCCTGGCCACAGGGCACAAGCGCTTCCCGCCGCCAATCTCTTCCCGATAGTTTCTGAAGCGCTTCTTACAGGCGGCACTGGAATAAACCCTCGTGCCGGTGCCTGAGGTGAGCTTCAAACCCTGGGAGCTGGAGGCTGTGTCAGACGGATGGATGCGCTGCTGTTGCTCCGCACAGAAATGGTGGAAATGTGGTTTGCTACGGGCTTAGTCTTGGCATAAATGTGATTTCCCCTCGCTGCACGCTCTGTTTGTTTCGGGTGCAGTCGTAGTTATCTTTGCCACCTTCTTGTTGGGAAGAGAAAGCTTATGAGTGTTCAGAGGTACAGGTGTATTAAGCCAGAAATGCAAAAAGTAAGCTTTATTATTATGCTGTGCTGGGGATAGCTCTTCGTTCTGGAATAACTTGAGAAAACAGAATTCTTCAAGATGAATGTTCATGGGGAGTTGAATTTAAAAGCTTTAGCTGTTAGCATTTGCTGTATTTTATTTGTTATTATAATATTATTATTATTTACTGCTATTTGGATGCTCCTTACATTTGTTGAAAATAGCTACAGAATTAGAGATCTTTTCTTCTGCTCTTTGTATGACCATCTTAATATAAAATAGTCTCACTGACTCCTTTTCCAGCTTATTAACTCATTTTCCCATCAAAATATTTCAGAGCATGGTCAGAAGAGGAATGGATGTAACATGATATCCTCGGAGTGCTGCAAGTACACCAAGATTTGGCTTTTGGCTTAAGCAATACAAATAACATGGATGAATCAGCTCTGCTGGATCTGTTGGAGTGTCCCGTTTGCCTGGAACGCCTTGATGCCTCTGCAAAAGTCCTGCCTTGCCAGCACACGTTCTGCAAACGCTGCCTGCTGGGCATTGTGAGCTCCCGCAGCGAGCTCCGCTGTCCAGAGTGCAGGACTTTGGTGGACTGCAGCGTCGACGAGCTGCCCAGTAACATTTTGCTCGTCAGACTACTGGATGGCATCAAACAGAGACCTCGGAAGCCCGGCGCTGGTGGGACTGGCAGCACAAATGCTTTACGAGTGCCCATCAACACCAACTGCGGCTCGAAAGACCCGCAGGGCTCCCAAGCTGGACAGCAGCAAAGGGTGCAAGCACGGAGCCCTCCAGTTCGGGTGAGTACTGAGCTGTTCTGCTGCAATCGCATCTTTTCTGGCGCTGTTTCAAAGCAGTTGATGGCCTCTGCTTCAGGAGAAGGGCGGCCAGGTGGTGAATACGGCCAAACAAAGTGCTTTTGAGAATTGGTGCAGATTTCTGGCAAAACACATCAGTGTTCTCATTAGCGCTGTCTTCCTGGTATGGAAATGTCAGCGACAGTGCTTCCTTATAAACACTGTTTGTAACGGAGGAGAGCAGAGCAGCATCTCAGTTCCTGAACTGCTTTAGTAACAGAACAAGGTGATTTACCTGGACAACTCAAGTAACTGTTGAGAATCATCTTGTGAGGAATACTTGAAATTATTCTTGGTTTGTCAGCTGCAGGATTGGAGAATAATTTGGCCCTTGTGCTGTCTCAATTGAATCTATCAGTAAATTTTGAGTTAAATTTAAGTGTTAAACACAGGGAAGTTACATTCTTGTTGAAGTCTCGGTGAGGTTTTGCCACTGGCTTCTAGGGTGCTGCATGGTACTTTTTTAAAGGGATCTTTGAATTACTGTGGTCTGGCAATTTTTTTAAGTCGTTTTTCCTCAAAGGATTTTTTCTGAGTGATTTGGCAAATCCACATACTGTGGTGTGAAGACACTGATTCTGGCTATGCCTTTTCCTTCCTAGGATCTATGCAACCTGTAGACTCTGTCATACCTTATAATCAAGACTCAGCAGCCTCATTTATGATTATCCATTCTGGAGCTGGTGTTGTGGAAACAGTTCTACCAGATGACTGACCTTGCTCTGCTTTTTATAATGACAAGGCAGAGCAGCTTCTCTGAAAGCTCTTGCCACCCACTTTGTGATGGCTGCATATTCAGGGTGCCTGTGTTTGAAGTTTCTGGGTGGTTTAGGTGGCTTCCTTCTGCAGTTCATTTTATTTTTCAGAGACATCTTAAGGAGTTCCAAGGAGAGAGCTTAAATGTGAATTTGGCAGGACTAGACTTTCTTTTCCAGTATAGCTGAATTATTTAGTTTATTTTCCCAATGAAGGAAGCCTTGCACTGATTTGTCCTCAGCTGCACTTCCATGGTTGGAATCTCTCTACATTGAATCTGACCTGAGAGAATTGCATCTTAGGTGCAGTTCTTAAGCTTGCATAAGGGTTTAAAACAGGTGTTCTTCCATTAGACTGTATTATTTTCTCTGCTTGGTAGAGACTCTCATTATGTTCTTTACTTTAGAATGTAAAAATAATAATTATCGTGCCACTTCCTGTTAATAAGTTTTTGTTCTATATATAGGTTAATTGGTAAGGGAGGAGAGATGATGATGTGTTGTTTGTTTTTCTTGGTTTATTGCTCTTTTTTTTTTTCTTTTTCCTTTTAGAAGGTAAACCTTTAAAACATACTGCAGAGAAGCTTCAGCAGTATCAAAACCAGGCTGGCTCTCCAGCACCTTAACATGTTTACCTTGCATTTACAAAACCTCTTCAACTTAAAGCAAAATATCCATATAACTTGTTTATATATCTTTATTCTGACCTTTGTAAGTAACCGGGAATTTCCAGGGTTTGCTTCTGCTCCAAAAATGCTTTTGATGCAGCAGTGTAGTGCATATGTGAATGACTGCATGTCACAAAGCCTTATTAGAAAAAATAACTTGAATGTGCAATATTCAGCCTCTTTAATGTTTTATAATATCCTGTTGTGAGAAATTTGCATTTCCAGATGTTGTGCAGAGTAGAAAGTGATAACATATGGAATGTTGCTTCAACTTCTTGGTTATGTTGTACCATGTGCCATAAAAATTGTGGCCATGTGCATTCCTCATGCAATTAACTGATACTCAGTGTGTATAGAGTGATAGATTTCAACATTTCACAGGAGGTCTGAATGCAGCTTTGTTCCAGGAGTTTCACAGACATCCTTATGTCTTCTTTCCTTTGGGAGGCAGGGAGAAATTACCTTATCTTTCTGTCCACTTTGTCCAGAGTGTTTCTTACTTTTTAAGAACATGAACTGACTCTGAGGGATAAGGGGAAGATAAGAACTTTTTCTAGATTAAAAGTGTTGGTTTGGGGTTTTTTTACGTGGAGGGTTGGTCTTTCTGTTGTTTTGTTTTGTTTTTTGCTTGTTTGCTTTTTAAATAAGTCCAGAAAGCTAAATGCCAATTTAGTGGACAGTGAATACCCTATTTATTTTGCTAACTACTGCATCAATATGGTTGCACATACAGTTTCTCTCTGGGAATTGGAGAGGAAAATCTGTTTCTAGATGAGTGGCAGAGTCAGATTTCCTAAGCTAATTTTGCTGAAGGGGAGCTAGTAAATGCAAGTTGCTGTTAGGTTAAATGAAGTGAACATGGATGAAGGCTGTCAAGTTATAAACATTCTGCTTGTACCCTGAAGTCATACTAAGCTCATAAATGCCCTTTCAGAGGATGCCATAATTTCCAGCAAGGTTAATACAGCCTGTAGTGCAGTGTGATTTCCTGAACTCTCTCAGTGGCTGTGTATGCTGAATTATTCTCTGTGTGCTTCTGGAGACACATGGCAGTAAACAAATGGCTCCTTGAGTCTTAAAACTAATGAAGCTGGCTGGGAGATGGGGGTTAACAAATCCTGTGCCTTGCATCTCTCCTGCTGCAATAACTCTGTTTCTTTCTGTAAACCTTCACTGTAACTGCACTTTCTCCCTGCAAGTTCTTTACCTCTTTCTGTTTCCTGCCACTTGGATGCATAAAGCCTTCCCAGCTTTTCCCAGTTGGATGAAGTCAGCATACTGCCATACCTGATGCAGAACTCTTGTTGGCTGCCCAGCTCCTCTGTTCTGAGCAGCCAGCTTGCCTGGGACAGCAAATCACCATCATGCTCATGCTTGTGGCTTCCTCTCTGGTTGGGATGCTCATGAAATGCTCCTCTCTATTTTTTCTTTTTATTTGTTTTTAAAGTGAAAACCTTCAGCTAGTTTGACAGCTTGGAAGAGCTTCAAGAACTGCAGCCTGCTGTTAAATTTGCTTGGGACTGGTCACCAGGAGCAAGTTACTGAGGGCTTTTGAGGAACTGTGATCACACGAGCCTTGTTTCCTCCAAAAGCACATATGAAAATTGTAAGATATTTGCTTTCAAATGTATGCTCCTGTTCTTCATCTTGTCATTTGCACGAAGTGTGTCAAAGAGGTATTATCCTTATGGTGGTTTTACAAGGATATGCTTATTGCAGGAGTCTTAAACATAGCTGTGTGCATAAGTTGACAGATGTTGGGGAGCTGCTCTGATTTCTCCACTGGAGGGTAAATTTAAGATGATACACATTTAACATTTCCCTCGAATTTTTGTGGGTCTGTGACATACCAGTTCTCACTTTAGTTTCTTTATAGTCCATGTTTCTGAAGTTGAGATTGGATTCTGTTGAGAGGACAGAGTGGAGTTGTCTAGAGAGTCTGAAATCTCCTCACTGTTGAAAATACCAACTATTGTCCAGGCCAGGTGTAAGCAGAAAGAGATGAGCAAAGGATTTCAGTGATTGCCCTTTCCAAAAGAAAAGCATGAATAACTCAGAAGTTGGCCATGTCTCAGACTTCATGCTTTTCCTGAAAGAAGTATTGATGGTGTAATTTGAGTATATCATACTGTCTGTCAGTGGGGAAACTTACTGAGAAATGTTAGAGTGCAGACAGTGGGAAAGCCCTAAATCTCCTTCCTTTTAACTTGTTTTTTACTCAGGAAAACTGATACAGACCTCTGGCAATACCACTTGTGGTGAAGTTTTCTGGAAATTAGAGAGTAGAAGAACATTACAGGCTATGAGAAGATGCTGTTTAGATTTTAAAGGGGTTTTCTAATTGCATTAATAAATCCTTTCTCTGTTCATTCCTAAAAGTTAGTTTTTTTTTTCTGTTGAGAACCACTAACATCTGAGATGTTTGCAATAAATTGCCTCAAACTGAGGAAAGAGAAACCCCCAAACAGGAGGTTTTTCTGTGAGTTTCTGCTAATGCTCAGCTGTGTTGCATTTTAGTATAAACCCACAACTGCATTCTCATGCTTGTGTGACACAGGACAGCAACAGTAATGCTCTGAATTCCCACATCCCTACTGCAGCAGCAGTTGTTTGTGATCCAGAAGGATTCCCTGGGAACCACAGAAGCAACTTGAATGCCAAAAAGGAAAATAACTGGAGCCAGATTCTCTTCCTCCAGCTGTAGAGTTTGAACTCAGCCCACAACTTGGGGCAAGAGGGATGGATGATGGGCCACCTTCTGGTCTGGGAGAACTTCAGCAGGTCAGGCTTCTCTGTTGGAATGAATACCTGGTGTTAGCAATTGCTTTTGTTTTATCCTAACACCCTGGAGAAGAGAGCTGAGGGTTAAATGATTGAAAATAAATACAGGATTGCCAAGCATATCAGCAAGTGTGTGTAAACATCAACAGATGATGTGATCCTTAGAAAAGGTTTTGGGAAGTCTAAATCCTGTGTGCATGCTTTTGTTTCCCTTCGTGCTTCCTGAAATACCACATTCTGCTTTTACATTTCCAATTCCTTGTACAGCTTGGATTGCTTCTTCCTAACACTTGTGCTAGAGGAAAATTGAATGGAGATTATAAATATAAAAGGAAAAAAGACTGTCTCATGGTGTTAATGTGTTTCCTCTGAGAGATAAGTAATTAAGCAGAGGGAGGGAGAAGAGGCAAAGGGGTGAATTGTCTCCATGTCCAGGGGCATTGGGTAGGATTGAGAGCTTCCGGGCACAGTTCCTGGCTCTGCCACAGTCACCCTTTATCACTCTGCACAGAGTCACTCAAAGCTCTTTGTGCCTCTGTTTCCCATCTGCAGATATGACTGATAGTGCTGCCTTTGTTTGACTATTTTAAGCCATACTCTCCAGGGCAGAGATTGACTTGTTTTATTTTGTCTGTATCTATAGGGTGTCTCAGCTGGGGTCAGTACATGCTGCTGGTCACTCTTTAAATTGACTCCCACATGACTGAAGAGCTGTTCATAATCCATTTCCTCTGCTAAAGATGTGCCTAGAGTTACATTTTCAAAGGATTTGATTTTGTTGGGATGTTTAATAAGGAATCACATTAATACCTTAGTGAGGAAGAGCCAGGCACTTCAAAATGACCTGTGGAGGCTGGTGCTCCATTCTCCAGCTGCTGCTTCAGTCTGCACCTGACTGGCACACTGGGCTATAAAGGAGTGTGCTGGTTTGGAAAAGCATAAAAAAAGAGAATACCTGATGTGCATGATATTGGTAGTACAGAAATATTTATACCATTTAACCATTATACCATTCTATACCATTCTACCATTAATATTCTTGATGAAGTAGCTATGAAACTACTGTAATCCCTTTGCTTAGAAAATAATTGTTTTGAAGCAAATCCACAGTATTGAAGCATGATACTCAAATCCCTTTTTATTTTGTTTCTGATACTTTTTTTTTCCTGTGTTAGTGGAAGATACCATTGTATGATTTGCTCTGTTTTCAGGTGGAAAACAGGACTGTCTTCCCTTCATTTTCCATATAATAGTCCTCCATTTCTGTAAATAAGTTTAAAACTGCATACCTGAAATAAAATGGTGTCTTTCCTGTACTTTGGCTGGTGAGTTCCAGGCTATTGCTCTACTCAGAAAGCTTTGATCAGTCAGAACATTTAAACTTCTGCACAAAAAGGAATTCTGAAGCCCTTACTTTTAATGGGCTTATGAAGAAAAGCAGGGTTTTTTTTGTTGTTGTTGTTGTTTTTTAAGAGAATTTTTTTTTTTTCTCTTATTAAGACAGAAATCTAATGCCAAGAAAATTGCTTTATAAGAAAAAATTGCTTTTTCTTCAGGGTGGAAGAGTTGGTGAGTAGTGCTGTTGGTGTGTTCTGTGGGTAGTGTCTGTCTTTCTGCAGTGGGTTCAGTGAGTGCACAGATAGGAACTGTGGAAAACAGCAAGCCTGAAACTGCAGCTGTGATAATACAACTGGAAACTTGAAGTGTTCAGTTGTTTGTCTTTCTTTTGGTGGACTTCCCCTTGCAGGGTGTTTGGCCTTCTCCTTGGGATATGCTTAACACCTTCCTTGCTCTTTTCTTTGGCTCCATCATTGTCCTTTATTCAAACCTTCTCTTGCCTCTGATCTTGGTGTACTGCTTCCAAGAAAAAGAAAACATATCTTTTTCTTCCCTCTTGTGTCCAATTTGTCCTTGACTGTGTCAAACATAGGAAACATAAAATAAGCAATGAGGAAGAAAATGTTCTGTCCAAGTCTCTGACTTGCAGACTCTCATGTGGTATTTATGACTCAATCTGCTGAATGAATGAAGAGCATCAAGTGGAGGTTAAAAGGACTGTATTGCTTAGCCTCTTTTTGTTTGAAAGTTGCTTTATTTTATCTTCTCCTTTTAATCATTGCCTATATGCACATCCTAGTGTGGACAAGAATGTGTCTCAATAATTAAAACTGAAATATCACCCAGACAGCCCTGCTCATACATACACCTCATTACTGCTGGCACGAAGGGAAAACCTGCATCTGTTATGTCTCAGTGCCTGTCAGATGCCTCTTTGTTAGGAGACTGAAAAGCTCATCTCAGAAAATCAGCACTGAATTCTTGAGTCAGTTGCACTAGATCAGGTTCTTTTCACAGAACCAAACCAAAATCTGTTTGGAGAGGAAGTTTTTTCAGCACAGAGGCCTGCAGGGAAGTGTCTTTTCTGCATACTCCTAACCAGCAGGGATCCTTGGGACACACAGGAAGATGCTCTGAAGATAAGGACACTCACTCCAGAGAAACACTGAGTCCAGCATCTGGAAATCTGACATGTGATGCTTATAATTAATATACCTTTAAAATGGCACTGAATGTTTTCTGGGACATGCAGCTTTGGGTTCTCCAGTTGAGGGGAAAATGAAACACACAGGTCAAACCCTTAGTGTTTTATTTACAGATGCTGTTGCCAAAGTGTCTCAGAATCTGAGTCTGCTAGGTACATGAAAATCTCCTGTGGCACATGAGCAATCCACCAGGGAAATAATTTAACCCCATACCCTTAGAAGCTTTGGACTGTGGCACTTGTTTGACTCTTAGTGTGGCAGTCAAGCATGTGATTTGTTATCCAGGGTTAAGCTTTTGCAGCAAAAGAGTTTGAACACTTCAGAAATTTAAGTAATTTAATTTCTTGTCTAAGTCTTTGTTCCTCTCTTATTTGGGCCTTGATTAATTCCCCCCCCCACCTATAGTTTAAGCACTTAATCACTCAAGCAAAAAAAACCAAACAACCCAGAACCTGCAAGAATGTGTCTGATCTTCTAAAAATGAGAAGAAAATTCTCTTGTGTGTGTGTGTGTGTATGTGCGCTGTCTCTCACACAGTGGTTCTGTCTGAAACACTGCTGATGGGCTCAGCCTCCCTTGTATGATCTTTAAATTCTGCTGGGAGATTTTGTGGGCTTTTTTATTCTTTGAAATGGAGCTGAAAGCTCTGGTCTGGTGCTTGACTCTTCTGTCTACCAAATGGGCATGATTCTTCACAGTTGAATAGAAATTGCCTGGTTTTCTTTTCTCTGCAAAGTCTAATTTTTCAGTTTCTGGCTGGAAAGTATGCTATTAATCACAAATGCATTTTGATCAAAGGTAAGCATTTCAGTGGTGCTTAAAAATTAATACATTTATCATTCTCCTCCTCTCTGAAGTGAAGAAATATTCGTGCCAGCGTTGCACAGAAGACAAGGCAGGCACCAGAAAATCACAGAATCCTCTGGGACTCCAGAGCACCTGATGCACTCCCCAGGCTTCAGTGTTCCTCTGCTAATAAAACTGATTTTTGTTCTGTGGCATTAGGGTGAAGTGTCTCTGCTCTCCCTCTTATGAAGATGTGCATGTTGCATGTCTTGGCTTCCTCTTCTCAGCACCTAAGCTAGCAGAATGTACATGAAGATGAAAAGCTTTTTCAAGAAGTGAAGCACTGTTTTATCTTCTGTGAACCACAGCTTTACAAGACAAGGTTTTGAAAAGCTTTGATTAAAGACAAAAGTACTGACTCCTACGAGACTTTCAAGCTGCTGAACTCAAGATAAAGGAAAGTAATCTTAGTTGCACAGAGGAGTAAGAGGATCAATACTCAATAATTTGAAACCAGTCTCTTTAGCTGGTCTTTATTAGCATGCTATATTTAGGGTATAACCTGCATTTTAGTTATAGTTGTAAAAAATGAGGAAGAAGAGGCACTCATGGCTGATTAAAAAAAATTAGGATGAAAATAATTCAGAGCTAGTCACCTTTTTCAGGAGCTAGGTAAGGATCTGAGAGGAGACTCCAATCTTACCTAGCAGAGTTAAGCCATTTTCAAAACCTGTTTAATTTAACACAGTTTAAAATCCACAGCCTTATTAAGTTAATAAGCCTTCAGCCTTGCCACCACATTCTGTAATCCTCTTAGATCTTTGCTCTAAGCAGGGCAGGGACAGTCAAAAAGTAGATGAATAGATAATCCTTCACAAGATATAAAGGTTTGCCAGAAAGAAGTGTTGATGTCTACACTGAGTTTTGAAAGGTTGAGAAATGCTGAACTTTATTGAATGTAAAACACAGGTACCACAGTACCTGCAACTCCAGGAAAAAGTTGAAAGGACTATCACTTTGTTTTGATAGGGAGGGGAGTAGAGGATTTATTTTTTTTTTAAATGCATTAATTCCTGGTTTACAGCCCAATAAAATAAAATTAAATTCTAAATATAGAATGAGATTTAAAAAAAAACAAAACAAACAACCAAAAAATGGTTTAAATTGTCATTATATGTATGCAGATTAAAAAATTCTTGTGGTTATTTTGCAAGTTATCTTTGAAAATCTCATTGTTAAAATAGTCTTCCCTATATCTAGTCTAAATCCACCCTCCTTTAGTTTAAAACCATTATCCCTCATCCTGTTCATCCTCAGAAAGGATACAGGAGAAGGTGGGCTAGTGTCCTAGTAATTGCTTGGAAATGGGAAAAGATTTGCAAAGAAGGAAGTGGGGGGAAAAAAAATCATTTGTGGCTATTTGATTTGGGAGCATTTTCTTTCACTTTGCTTCCTTCTTTCCTTGGCCTTTTGCTTAGTCCTTGTTTTAGTAGTCCCTGAAAACAAGGGTGTAAACATCCTACCTGTGTGACAGAGCATGGCTGCAATCTTACATACTATTCTTTTGAACTTGGTGGTAACAGATAAGAAGAATAATTATTTTTTTCCTTTTTTCTTAAATTTTTTTATTTTTTTTATTTTTAAAATTTTTATAGTTCAGCTTCTCCAAGAAAAATAGTGGAAGGTTTTCAGTTTGTTTTCAGCTGACCTCTCTGCAGTGTGGTTAAACTGTCTGCCTAGAATGACATTTCAAAATGCATGCAGTAAGGGGGATTTGTGGTTATCTTTTTACTTCCACTAATATGTGGAACTGTTTTTTTTCACTGGAGAAAGAAAATAGCTGGTGGGCTTCCTCTGGAAACAAGACTCCCAAAGCTGTTTACAGGTTCAGGAAATGTATATTTTCTCATACTGAAACCTCTGAACCAGGAAAGAAACACAAAGGTCAATGAAAGCTTATTCCTAACCAGCTCCTGTTGTGGGTGTTTTACTCAGGAAATCATACCTTTTTGTATATTCAGTTCAGAGGTTTTTTGCTTGCAACAGGGATCTGATGGCTTTTATACTTCCCTGTTTGTTATTTTACCAGCTTCCTGCCTTTAAAAGGAACAAAAATTAGGTCCAGTTTTATTTTAATAAAATAGAATGGGTTTTAAAATAAACATCCTAGAAGAGGAACTGATTGTTCTACACACTCTATAGAAAGGCTGTGTCATTTTATTTCATTTAAAAAAAAAATAGTATGTCTGATGCAGTTAAATAGGAAATATTTATAATTTCATACCTAGTGATTGATAGGGAAACTTGGTTTTTTCAGTGTATGACTCTTGTTTCAAATTTTTCACTAAAGGAAGGAAGGAAAAAAGGAATTATGAGTTAAAAGGCTGTGACTGTCAGGACATGTTTGTGCCCTGAATTTCCTCCAGCAATCACAGAATTTTACATGCAAAAGCAGATGACATTTTAAAAAAATACTGTCTTAAATAGAATGTTATGTAGCACAGCATCCTTAATCCTTAGAGCTTTTGCAGTGTGTGCAGTCAGGCTGTGCACACAATTTCTTCATGTCAATGGGAGTCAGGAGAGTTAATAAAATTGATTGATTGATTGATTGATTGATGAAGATGATGCCCTTTGTTGGGTTTGGTAAGCTGTGGTTGTCTGAGTGGGTGCAGATTTTTGTCTTGAAGGTACTGCTCAGTTCACAAATAGAGAACTGAGATCAGAAGTGTTAACCACAAAAAGAAGAAATATTTATTTTAGAGGCAACTCTGTACCTGCAGTAACAGAAGGATATGGATTTGCAATATCCAGAAGCACAGTGCTCAGAAGAAATCAGTCTGTTGTTTATGTGCTTCAAAGAGGATTTGGATGCAACTTCACTTAGTCAGTGGTTTATCTGAAGCAAACAGAGGCACTGGCTTGGTCATTGTAAATAGACATGTCCTACAGCTCAAAAATCCTTGTAGCCAGTGTGCAGTCAGCACAGCATCTCTGGTGGCTGGGCTTCATTACTCTCACTTACACTAAAGCAAAGATTTCCAAACCAGAAGTTTCAAGCTCAAGATGTTCAATAGTTGCCTTCAGGTTTTCCCAAGCTTTGTTGGTGCAAGATACCTTCTGATACTGGAGAAATCCTTGCTTAAACAGACAAGCTCACACTCAGCTCTGGATGTTGGCTGGCAGACCACTTAGGAAGTCATGGTGTTCTCTAACTGCTAGTTACAGGGTGTAAGGTTAGGACCCCATGTCTTCCTAGAAACAGCATCTAATTCTTGGGAAGTCAAAATACCTCTGGTTCTGAAGGTTTCNGTTCATCCTCAGAAAGGATACAGGAGAAGGTGGGCTAGTGTCCTAGTAATTGCTTGGAAATGGGAAAAGATTTGCAAAGAAGGAAGTGGGGGGAAAAAAAATCATTTGTGGCTATTTGATTTGGGAGCATTTTCTTTCACTTTGCTTCCTTCTTTCCTTGGCCTTTTGCTTAGTCCTTGTTTTAGTAGTCCCTGAAAACAAGGGTGTAAACATCCTACCTGTGTGACAGAGCATGGCTGCAATCTTACATACTATTCTTTTGAACTTGGTGGTAACAGATAAGAAGAATAATTATTTTTTTCCTTTTTTCTTAAATTTTTTTATTTTTTTTATTTTTAAAATTTTTATAGTTCAGCTTCTCCAAGAAAAATAGTGGAAGGTTTTCAGTTTGTTTTCAGCTGACCTCTCTGCAGTGTGGTTAAACTGTCTGCCTAGAATGACATTTCAAAATGCATGCAGTAAGGGGGATTTGTGGTTATCTTTTTACTTCCACTAATATGTGGAACTGTTTTTTTTCACTGGAGAAAGAAAATAGCTGGTGGGCTTCCTCTGGAAACAAGACTCCCAAAGCTGTTTACAGGTTCAGGAAATGTATATTTTCTCATACTGAAACCTCTGAACCAGGAAAGAAACACAAAGGTCAATGAAAGCTTATTCCTAACCAGCTCCTGTTGTGGGTGTTTTACTCAGGAAATCATACCTTTTTGTATATTCAGTTCAGAGGTTTTTTGCTTGCAACAGGGATCTGATGGCTTTTATACTTCCCTGTTTGTTATTTTACCAGCTTCCTGCCTTTAAAAGGAACAAAAATTAGGTCCAGTTTTATTTTAATAAAATAGAATGGGTTTTAAAATAAACATCCTAGAAGAGGAACTGATTGTTCTACACACTCTATAGAAAGGCTGTGTCATTTTATTTCATTTAAAAAAAAAATAGTATGTCTGATGCAGTTAAATAGGAAATATTTATAATTTCATACCTAGTGATTGATAGGGAAACTTGGTTTTTTCAGTGTATGACTCTTGTTTCAAATTTTTCACTAAAGGAAGGAAGGAAAAAAGGAATTATGAGTTAAAAGGCTGTGACTGTCAGGACATGTTTGTGCCCTGAATTTCCTCCAGCAATCACAGAATTTTACATGCAAAAGCAGATGACATTTTAAAAAAATACTGTCTTAAATAGAATGTTATGTAGCACAGCATCCTTAATCCTTAGAGCTTTTGCAGTGTGTGCAGTCAGGCTGTGCACACAATTTCTTCATGTCAATGGGAGTCAGGAGAGTTAATAAAATTGATTGATTGATTGATTGATTGATTGATTGATGAAGATGATGCCCTTTGTTGGGTTTGGTAAGCTGTGGTTGTCTGAGTGGGTGCAGATTTTTGTCTTGAAGGTACTGCTCAGTTCACAAATAGAGAACTGAGATCAGAAGTGTTAACCACAAAAAGAAGAAATATTTATTTTAGAGGCAACTCTGTACCTGCAGTAACAGAAGGATATGGATTTGCAATATCCAGAAGCACAGTGCTCAGAAGAAATCAGTCTGTTGTTTATGTGCTTCAAAGAGGATTTGGATGCAACTTCACTTAGTCAGTGGTTTATCTGAAGCAAACAGAGGCACTGGCTTGGTCATTGTAAATAGACATGTCCTACAGCTCAAAAATCCTTGTAGCCAGTGTGCAGTCAGCACAGCATCTCTGGTGGCTGGGCTTCATTACTCTCACTTACACTAAAGCAAAGATTTCCAAACCAGAAGTTTCAAGCTCAAGATGTTCAATAGTTGCCTTCAGGTTTTCCCAAGCTTTGTTGGTGCAAGATACCTTCTGATACTGGAGAAATCCTTGCTTAAACAGACAAGCTCACACTCAGCTCTGGATGTTGGCTGGCAGACCACTTAGGAAGTCATGGTGTTCTCTAACTGCTAGTTACAGGGTGTAAGGTTAGGACCCCATGTCTTCCTAGAAACAGCATCTAATTCTTGGGAAGTCAAAATACCTCTGGTTCTGAAGGTTTCAGTAAGAATTTGCAAGATTTCAGATAAGCCACAGACAAGTTAGGCATTAATTTTCTAGGTTTGAATGCATGAACAGGTTTCAAAACTCAGATTCACATTCTTTCACGTGTTTCATTTCAGAGAAAGAGGAAAAGTCAATGATTTGTAGAGTGTTGCTTTCTGACTTGGGGAAAACCCACTGCTTTGTACAAAGGCAGGCACCAGAGAATTCAAATGGCAGGGCTTTGGCAGCACCACAGAGCTCTGGTTTTGGGTACAGATTCCAATTATTGAAATCTAGGCTGACCATACAGCCAAACTGTACTTTATTTTCAGAGAAGTTGATTTTTATTATGATATATTAATCTGAATGTCTTAGTAGACTCAGTGGATGTGTGCTGTGTTTTGAAAAAAAAAAAAAANAGTTCAGCTTCTCCAAGAAAAATAGTGGAAGGTTTTCAGTTTGTTTTCAGCTGACCTCTCTGCAGTGTGGTTAAACTGTCTGCCTAGAATGACATTTCAAAATGCATGCAGTAAGGGGGATTTGTGGTTATCTTTTTACTTCCACTAATATGTGGAACTGTTTTTTTTCACTGGAGAAAGAAAATAGCTGGTGGGCTTCCTCTGGAAACAAGACTCCCAAAGCTGTTTACAGGTTCAGGAAATGTATATTTTCTCATACTGAAACCTCTGAACCAGGAAAGAAACACAAAGGTCAATGAAAGCTTATTCCTAACCAGCTCCTGTTGTGGGTGTTTTACTCAGGAAATCATACCTTTTTGTATATTCAGTTCAGAGGTTTTTTGCTTGCAACAGGGATCTGATGGCTTTTATACTTCCCTGTTTGTTATTTTACCAGCTTCCTGCCTTTAAAAGGAACAAAAATTAGGTCCAGTTTTATTTTAATAAAATAGAATGGGTTTTAAAATAAACATCCTAGAAGAGGAACTGATTGTTCTACACACTCTATAGAAAGGCTGTGTCATTTTATTTCATTTAAAAAAAAAATAGTATGTCTGATGCAGTTAAATAGGAAATATTTATAATTTCATACCTAGTGATTGATAGGGAAACTTGGTTTTTTCAGTGTATGACTCTTGTTTCAAATTTTTCACTAAAGGAAGGAAGGAAAAAAGGAATTATGAGTTAAAAGGCTGTGACTGTCAGGACATGTTTGTGCCCTGAATTTCCTCCAGCAATCACAGAATTTTACATGCAAAAGCAGATGACATTTTAAAAAAATACTGTCTTAAATAGAATGTTATGTAGCACAGCATCCTTAATCCTTAGAGCTTTTGCAGTGTGTGCAGTCAGGCTGTGCACACAATTTCTTCATGTCAATGGGAGTCAGGAGAGTTAATAAAATTGATTGATTGATTGATTGATTGATTGATTGATGAAGATGATGCCCTTTGTTGGGTTTGGTAAGCTGTGGTTGTCTGAGTGGGTGCAGATTTTTGTCTTGAAGGTACTGCTCAGTTCACAAATAGAGAACTGAGATCAGAAGTGTTAACCACAAAAAGAAGAAATATTTATTTTAGAGGCAACTCTGTACCTGCAGTAACAGAAGGATATGGATTTGCAATATCCAGAAGCACAGTGCTCAGAAGAAATCAGTCTGTTGTTTATGTGCTTCAAAGAGGATTTGGATGCAACTTCACTTAGTCAGTGGTTTATCTGAAGCAAACAGAGGCACTGGCTTGGTCATTGTAAATAGACATGTCCTACAGCTCAAAAATCCTTGTAGCCAGTGTGCAGTCAGCACAGCATCTCTGGTGGCTGGGCTTCATTACTCTCACTTACACTAAAGCAAAGATTTCCAAACCAGAAGTTTCAAGCTCAAGATGTTCAATAGTTGCCTTCAGGTTTTCCCAAGCTTTGTTGGTGCAAGATACCTTCTGATACTGGAGAAATCCTTGCTTAAACAGACAAGCTCACACTCAGCTCTGGATGTTGGCTGGCAGACCACTTAGGAAGTCATGGTGTTCTCTAACTGCTAGTTACAGGGTGTAAGGTTAGGACCCCATGTCTTCCTAGAAACAGCATCTAATTCTTGGGAAGTCAAAATACCTCTGGTTCTGAAGGTTTCAGTAAGAATTTGCAAGATTTCAGATAAGCCACAGACAAGTTAGGCATTAATTTTCTAGGTTTGAATGCATGAACAGGTTTCAAAACTCAGATTCACATTCTTTCACGTGTTTCATTTCAGAGAAAGAGGAAAAGTCAATGATTTGTAGAGTGTTGCTTTCTGACTTGGGGAAAACCCACTGCTTTGTACAAAGGCAGGCACCAGAGAATTCAAATGGCAGGGCTTTGGCAGCACCACAGAGCTCTGGTTTTGGGTACAGATTCCAATTATTGAAATCTAGGCTGACCATACAGCCAAACTGTACTTTATTTTCAGAGAAGTTGATTTTTATTATGATATATTAATCTGAATGTCTTAGTAGACTCAGTGGATGTGTGCTGTGTTTTGAAAAAAAAAAAAAAGTATTTCTTGCAGATTTTTTTCTTCTATTCAGCATATTAAGTTTAATGGAAGAAATCCATCCAAAATGATCTTGTGTCAGCACAGTGTTGATGTTTATCAAGGTCTTGTAGCTATAGAAATAAACCTGCAGTTTTGAACTTTGCTATTCAAATATGTAATTGGAAAATGCCCTGTTAGAATACAGAAGAGTGTTAATGGCTTCCATGAAAACCAACCTGGCACAAATCAAGTTCAGGAGATACCATTTGTCAGAGAGATGCTGCTCTTGCTGTTTCTGTGGTAGCTGAAGCCATAGAAGTGCTGCTAAAGGCACTGATCAGCATAACAAATGTGGACTGGCCATGAATACCAAGGTTGGGTCATTGGTTAGTGCCTGAAGAAAACCATATTTTCCAAGTTAAAAAGAAGGAAGAACAGAAGCAGAGCTGTGCATGAGCCATCAGGGCAATGGAACAGAGACCACTAGCAATTTTGAAGTGAGTGGTGTGTCTTGGTCATGTTATTTTTGGAGAATCACGATTTTATGAATGTTCTTGGTAAACACTTTTGCAGCATCATTTAATCTTTCTAATGGAGGTAAGTCAGCAAGGACCTATAAAGCTGGCTGGCAGTTCAGATCAAGGGCTAACAAACACTTGGTATTTTTTTCTCTATGGTTTTTTGTTTGTCTTTACATGTTTTGAAAAGACAGTGGAAAAATAGCTTTGGATACAGAAGTCCTGTGTTTTGTTTTGTCATTTTGTCATTATGCATTAAAGCTGCCTTATGTGAATCACCTTAATTAAGGTAATTCAGCCTTTTGTTCAGTATTTAACGTGCTGTGAAGATTGGTACTGGTGATTGCAGTGCTTAGCCATGTACATGTTCAGCCCCCTTTCTAAAACTGAAGTTGTGCTCTTTGAAAAGAAAACATTCCCTGGAAAAAGAGCTAAAACCCAATTACTCAAATCCTGTGGAAGTGCTTGGGTCATGAGGCCAATGAGAATTGTTTTACCATCTCTTTCAGTGCTGTATTGGAGGTTATGGGGAATCCATGCCAAGACATCAGTGGTTTGGGAGCAGGATCTCATGTCATGTTGGGTCATGTATTCCATGTACTAAAGACAATTTGTGTGCAACTACCATCTTTTTTAAGACCTTTTTTTCCTCAGTCTCCTTGTTTTTGTCTCCAGTGAATTATTTGGTGAGATAAAATAATTCTGATTGCGTATTTTGTCTGGAAAGCACAAAATTAAGTATGGCTTGAATTGTGGTTTTCCTCTGGTTTTTTGACTATCAGACAGGGAGCATAACATTTGTTGTTTGTGTTGGCTTAGCTGTGATATTTCACTTCTCATTTTCCTCTGTAATGTAAAGATGAGATTAATTTAGGAGAAAGTAAGTTGCTTCTGACTTCTGG
This sequence comes from Ceyx cyanopectus, assembly GCA_013401355.1. Taxonomy (NCBI): domain Eukaryota; kingdom Metazoa; phylum Chordata; class Aves; order Coraciiformes; family Alcedinidae; genus Ceyx; species Ceyx cyanopectus. The sequence continues at coordinate 48,020 of VYZU01071967.1, forward strand.
TTTTAATGAGAAAATAGTATCTTGGGATAAGACTTCACATGTTGGAGTGTTATTGTTTTGAAAGAAACTAACAGTTTCAATCATAAATTATGTTTGGACTTTTTTTTCACAAGTTAAATCACTTAATGTATGTTTTTAAAGCTTTTTACTTTGAATATTACATTTCAGGTTAGCTATATCTTTATGATCTTGGGGGGATTATGTATCTGCTATTGTATTTGAAGGGGGGAAAAAGTAGTAATTTCACTGTAATGTTATTTCCTCAGAATTAATAATAACCAACAAATTGCATTGAGAGATATGTGAACTTCAGTTTTTCATAAGACCTTGCACATTTTGTCTCTAACTTTTGAGAATTCAATGTTCTTCTCAACTAAAAGAAAATTTGGGTCAGGGATGTTCTTTCTTGGTGGCGGGAAAAAAAAAGATTTTATGTGCTTTATGCTTGTGCTGCTTTTAGCTGGGATAGAGTTAATTTTCTTCAGAGTATCTGTGTGGGCTGTGATAGGGATTGTTGCTGAAAACAGTGTTGATAACACAGGGATGTTTTGGTTACTGCTGAGCAACACTTGGGCAGAGTCAAGGCCTTTCCTGCTCCTCAGCCCAGCAGCGAGCAGGCCGCGGGGGAATGGCGGGAAGTGGTGAGGGGACAACGCAGCTGCAGCCACCCCAGCTGACCTGGGTCACAACAACCCTCACTATCAATCCAGCCTGGGGGCTGAGGGGCTGGAAAGCAGCTCTGCAGAAAAGGCCTTGGGGGTGTTGGTGTCTGAGAAGCTGGCCATGAGGCAGCAGTGGGCACTGGCAGCCAAGAAGGCCAATGGCAGCCTGGGCTGCAGCAAGAGAAGTGTGGGCAGCAGCTGGAGAGAGGGGATTCTGCCCCTCTGCTCTGCTCTGCTCACACCTCCCCTGGAGTATTGCAGCCAGCTCTGGAGCCCTCAGCACAGGAGAGACATGGAGCTGCTGGAGAGGGGCCAGAGGAGGCCACAGAGATGCTCAGAGGCTGGAACAGCTCTGCTGTGGGGACAGGCTGAAGGAGCTGGGGTTGTTCAGCCTGGAGAAGAGAAGGCTCTGGGGAGACCTTAGAGCACCTGCCAGTGCCTGAAGGGGCTGCAGGAAGGCTGCAGAGGGGCTGTTTCCAAGGGCCTGCAGTGAAAGGACGAGGGGGAATGGGTTGAAATGAGAGCAGAGGAGATTGAGACTGGATCTCAGGAAGAAGTTGTTTCCCTTGAGGGTGGTGGCTCAGTGGCACAGGCTCCCCAGGGAGGTGGTTGAGGCCCCATCCCTGGAGCTATTGCAGGGGAGGTTGGCCAAGGCTCTGAGCAGCCTGGGCTAGTTGAGGGTGTCCCTGCTCCCTGCAGGGGGCTGCACTAGATGCCCTTTGGAGGCCCCTTCCAGCCCTAACCACTCTATGATTCAGTGACTGAAGGGCTGTTCCACACTGGATAACTGCCCAGGAAAGGGGCTGGACATTCACAACTGGTGCTTGTCTTCTCAAGTAGCTGCTAATGTGAGCCGGGCTTTCCTGGAGATGCCAAAGCACCTGCTGCAGTGGGGAAGTGGGGAATGGATTCCCAGTTTGGCTGTGCTGGTGTGAGCAGCCTGTGCTTTGTTGTTAAACTGTCTTTATCTCACCAGTGAGTGTTCTCAGTTGTACCCTTCTGCTTCTCTCCCCCCATCCCACCACAGGGTGGGGAGTAGCAAGTGGCTGTGTGGGGCTTAATTGCTAGCTGGGATTAAACCACAAAATGTTAACAGAACAAAGCAGTGCAAAGTCTGAGTAGTGAATCTGTATTTAAAAGGAATCACTGAGCAGTGATCCTTTGTTTCCTTTTATTATTTTTTTTAATAAATCCAACAAAAAAAACCCCCAAACCAAAATAGTACCACAATGTTCCACCTCCAAGGAGAGAGAACAACTCATATTATGGCTCTAGATGAAGACTGTTGCTTCAGCTCGTGCATGCAGATGAGGGGATGAAGGCATAGAAGTGACTGTAATGTGCTATATAAAATGTTGGCACTAGAAAGCTGAACGGCTGGTGTGTAGCAATTATTTGTTCTCTTTCCATGTTCTTCATTTACTCTACGCAATATTTCAAGTAAAAAGCAAAGCTGGGGGTTTTATGTGTGCATTTTATGGCTTACCTTTTGTTGATAAAACTTTTTAATGTCTAGCTTGATTATTTTTCTTAATGCAAATTACTTTTCCACATTGCTTGAGTTTATTTCTTTTAGTCACTTGTATTCATGGGGCTTCACTGAGGATTGTCTAACATTGCTGTAATAACTCTTAAACTCACAGCTTTGTTGCAGTGTGTGTTGGTGTCAACCAATTAATATAATTTTGAATTTAGAAACACGGTCACCCAGCAGAGTGTGCACAGAAAGGGCTGCTGGGCTGGCTTGGCACTCTCTGGTCTAATTTACTCAGGAATAATTAGTACAAGCATTACAGATAGTTCCAGCCAGGCAGCATTAACACCAAGTTTCTAAGAAATCTCTTGTGCCCAGTTTTGTTTCATTAGTATTGGCAGTGGCAGAAACAGGGCAGTGTGCTGCCAAGGGTATTGCCAGTGTGTGACCCAGGCTGTTCTTGGCTGCAGGCTGAGCCCAGACCTTCCATCAGTGCTCTGCTTTAGATGTGTCTTACACCAAAATTGGGAGAAATTCTTGCTGTTGGTTTTGCTGGAAGCTTCTTTGAAGGGAATCATCCTTGAATGGGCAAGGCCTTTAAACTCTGAGCCCATCCACCCATCTATTGGGTGTGCTGGTTGTGTTGGGATTTTCCAGTTTGTCATGATAACACTGCAGTGAACTGTGCCACCAAGGTACATCAAAACTGCTGGGACTGTCAAAAGGGAAATGTAGAACTAAGCTGTTCATCTCTCTCTTAATCTATTGCTGAGAACTCTTAATAAGCAGTCTTTGTGAGTATAGAATTAATAGTACTAGATTTAATGATAAAGTTTATTAATGGAAACCTTGCCCCACCCATACTGGCTTTTGTTGAAATTCAGTATACTTTCCATGACAATTATTGGTGAGAGATCTTATTTTAATTGCTATTTTGTGAAACTAATTTTAGCACTTTTTCTTTTCAGCAGGCAGATGTTTATCCCACGTGCTGTTCTGCAGAAACCTGTTCTTGCAGTCGGGTGGGCAACATCAGATTTGGCTCCCTGACCAATTTCTGTTTATATCCTTACCATCTTTTGCTAGACTGACAAAAACTTGGCTGTTAAAGTGCAAGATACTGCAGCTTTGATCACATAGCTGAGCTTTGATTTAGTTTTCCAATGACTGGTATTCCAAAAGGCAATGGGCAGGTAGCCCATAGGCAGCAATGAACAGCAGTGCAGTCCTGGCTCTCCACTCCCCTTAATTTATCAAAGGTAAAACTGAATTTTGCTTTACTTGGTGAGGGTAGGAAGTGCTGCTGGTGGCAACGTGCTAAAATTCTGATGGCATACAGCTGAAATAGATAGAAGATTGTAAATAAGTGATTTTTTTTTTAAGCAGGCAGAAAGACATGAAACAGGTAAAGATCATCTGCATTGTAGGGCAAATATTATCAAATCACTTGTATGTTAAGCAGGTCTTCACTCACAGTGAGAAAAGTTTTGTTGGTTTTGTTTATATATCTTTTGCTTCTTAAAAACATCTCCGTGGCTTTAGAGGCATGGTTTTAAGAAAAGAAATACTAATTACTGATGGTACTCAGATTAATCTGAATTTCTCAAATGAAAATTAATCTGTTGAATTAACTCAGGAGGTGGAAGGGAAAGAGATGTCAGCATGCTGACTGGGTGAACAAAACTCCTCTAGTCACCTTACCATCTTAGTTTTTTAAGATAACATTTGCTTTCAGATACTGTGTTTGCACTCAACAGTAATTTTTAGTTCAGATATTAAAAATGGACTTAAAGCTATTTTACTCTAAACCTTTTAAAATTAATGCTGGATAATGCAAAATAATGTGAGCTGAAATACTCATTGGCAGACCTAGGCTGCTATTCAGCTTCCTTACAAATGATGTGAAATCCCTCCTGAAAGGAAACCTGATGTGTCAGATGCTTAGAGAGCTTAGGATTCCAAGCTGCTGAGGAAATTGCTTCTGTTAGTAGTATTTATGACTCAGGAATTATTTGAGAAATTACTGGGACAGAAGCTATGAGCTGTTCTGTAGTTCCTGCCCCTAAATTATTCTGGAGTGTGTCAGTGACTGACTATGCATATTATTATTGCCTTCACCACAGGATGGGCTCATTTATAAATAAATATGTGGATTTAAAAAAAAAAATAGATGAAGGAGCATGGAACAACAGGTTAAATTGTAGTCTTCAATGGTATAAATAAGGAGCCACTGGATCCATCAAGATTTCAGGTCTATTTTACATGTTAATACATAACCTAACCATGGTTCTTACAGTGTAGGACTTAGCAGCAGTCATAGTGCAGTGGCACTGCAGGGCCAAAGTGAGTATTTCTTATTTTCTCTACACATATAAGTGAAGATACTGAAAATTAGCTTTAGTGTACCCATTCTGGAACAACTGAGAAGGCACAATAACCTATTCTCAAATAAGAATTTTTATTTTCTTTTTAATGCTTCATATGGATAAACTTATTTCAAGTTGTATTTCTTTCTAAAACAGGCAATAGAGGCTATTCCTTGGGTTGGTTGGCTTTTTTTTGGGTGTGGGGGGAGAGAGACAAGAATTTAAGCATAGAAATTAGTTTCACCTATGATTATATCTGCAGTTTAGCAATCAACATTTCTTCCTGGTGTGTGGGGGTTTTTTCTTCTTTTTTTTTTTTTCTTGCAGTTGGTATCTCCATTCAAGCCTGAGCCCTTTGTAGATTATATTATGATACCAAAATACTGTATAAAAATAGATTGGATGCATTGGGTTGCCATTTAGCTCTGTTTCCAGCAGACAGGGAGATGAGGGCTGTCATTGTCAACAAATAAATTCAAGTGGAACAGAGAGCTGGATTGGATCTGCTACAGAAGACTCCCATAGCCATGATGCATTTTACATACCACTCATTATGTTTTAACTTTCCTTTTCTGCTCACATTTCTTACAGAACAGTTTCTTTCCCTGTCCACTGCAGGAAGTACAGCAAGCTGTGAAAATAACATGTTTTTTCAGAAGCATGATTGAATCCCTTGAATTTCCTCTCAAACAAATAGCAGGTAGTGCTGGGGAGCTGCTTGCAGGGCAGTGAAGGAGGAGGCTCAGCAACACCAGCAGTGTGTCCCTGTGCTCACACATCACCACCACTGGTGTGTTTGTGTGTCCAGCCACTGTTACATGAGGTACCTCTCATTTATCCTAGATTCTTCTATTTCCTACCACGTTGGCAGTTTTCTCCTGTGCTTTGTAGGAACCTTTATAATGCTGTACCTTGGGATTGTGACCTTCACGTGGTGCTTTTATCTTCTGTTCTTTCACTGCTTGACAAGCTAACACTGGTGAATCACCATCTCCAGCACACTTTTTGCTGTGCTAAGCTCACGTACACATGTTGAATAAATGCAGTTTTTCCTTTTGGAACCAATCACAGAATGTTATGTCATGAAATGATAGTGTGGTCTGTTGATTGAAATAAAAAAAAAATGCATTTTTTTTTATTTCACGAGCAGATAAAAGATAAATACTGAGCAAGGTTAATCTTTGCCCAGCCCAGCCACGTGAAAATATGTCAGTGCCTGAATGTGATAAAGGAATTGCATGTGGTGGAAAAGACAGCACTGAAAAATCTGCACATGAATTCAGAAACTGTTTTTTCCCTGCTAATGAAATGCATTAGTGACTGTGTCTTGTAGCTAAGACTGGGAGTTGCTCTTAAGTTCCACGTCTTAAATATCTGACATTTGGCAAATGACTTGGTCCCTCCGTGAGCTGCATCAGGAACTTTGGCAGGTTTATCTGCAGTAATTGAGCTGTTATCACTCCTGCCTTCTGCTGCAGGTTACTGACAGCCCATTTGGGCCACTCAGCAGGTTATGGACCATGCCTGCTGATGAGCTAGCACATGGGGGTTTTTCCTTGCCAAATGGACAGTAACCTTCAGCAGGAAGGTGGAGCAGAAAATAGAGGCAATAACATTTTAGATGCTGTAGTGATGTCTTGCAGAGAGGATAAGTTAGTCTGTAGTTCTTGGTCTGGGAAATGAATAAAATACCTTTCTTTTCTTAAACAAACAAACCCAAGCTTTGTCCACTGCTTTGTATCTAAGATTGAGGGGAATCAGAAATAATCTTGTTCTATATTTAAATAATAGAATGAGGGAACATCCAGGTGTCCTTAAAGAGAAAGAATGCATTTCTCTAGCTTATGCAATTACATCTCTCCATTGTTGTACTTACAGGATGCTTCCTGAAGCAATTTATTTTTTATTAAATACATGAAACGTGCTTTTATGCTAAATTATTTACCCAAATAAATAATTACACCTCAAACAAGTCTTAAAAGTAGCACAGTTTTACATAAGCTGATATTTGTTACTGAAATAATGAATTATTGATTGCAGTGGTGGTCCTGCAGTGATCAAGCAATGCATGAGATAACTAATTGTAGCAAACAGAGCTAGAGCTGGGCTTTTAAACATGGATTTTCTAATTGGATTTTGAGGCTTAATTTGATTTAAAAAAATATTTTTTTTGAAGTTGTAAAAGGAGCAGATCTGTTCTCTTTTGGATATTTGTCATTCAAAAAGCCCTATCTCCTTCTGTTCTTTAATGAAATGAGCACAAATAATTTGTGTACTTACAAAACATTTAATTTCTACCACATGAAGGTCTCCTTTGTGGGCATAATAGATAAGAAATCTCAAATATGGAAGTACTGCATTGATGGTGTTTGTGCTGGAATATTGTGTGGTATTCTTCAGATGATATGTGTTGCTCTTGAACTCTGTAACACAAGAAATTAAGGTTGGTTACTCATAAATAAGCTTTTAAAGATTGTATCTGCACACTTGTTGAAAGGGAAATGATTGTAGTGATGAAACAAAAGCAATAGAAGTCTTCCAGTGGCAAACAGTCTTAAAAGAACATAGGCAAGTCTTGGCAGAATTGGTTACAACCCCCCTGTAGATTATAGCAATATAAATCAGATCTTTTTAGCATAAATTAGATGAAATGTATAGGGTGCTGTGTGTCTGCCTTGTTTTTTTTAAATTGATGCTTAATTATTTCTATTATCCATTCAGTAACCAGAAAGATGCTCCTTTTATTGCAGCTGGATGTGTGCAGCTTTAGTAATAAACCTTGGAGTATTCACCTCAGAGTTATAATTCAACTAGAACACAGCCTTGTCCTGTGCAGTCCTTAAGGACTTGCATTTTATGTCATATTATAGTGCAGGTTTTAAACCTTGGCTTCACATGTGTTTTGATTTACTCTGGTTAGGTCAAGAAAACCTTAATCCATCACATGAGAAGCATGTAGTAAAATCACTGCAGAGCAGGTTGAGTGTAGTACCTGCAAGCACACTACACAAATTTTAACAGTAAGATTTCTGTTTCTTATGATGTGTATAGAAGATAATCACACTTCCCTACCTAGTTAATTGCTTGGTTAAGTTGAAATAATCAGTTGTTATTAATCACCATTACTAATCACCATGTCAGTTGTAAAAAATCCTATAGTATACTCTTTCCTAAAAGTGACTATATATGCATTGGTTCAGATATGGTGTTGAAGATGCTTGAGCTGTGGCATCCAATAGTATTGTTTAAACTGAGGGGGTGGAGGTTTTTTAAGCTCATTTGCTATTTGAATTAAAGCCCCAAAATAAAAAAAAATTCTGTATTCTGTGAAAATCTTTTCAATGGCTTCCACATTTGACTAGATTTCTTTAGGTAACTTCACTTTTGAATTAAGAAATGTAAATATTAAGCTTTATTTTCAATTTTACTCTTCACTGAAACATGAAAAAATGTACAATCTTATCAGCTATGTGCTTCACACTGTCATCATCACAGTCAAAAGCAGACTTGTTTCCTGAGTAATGTGGATTTCATAGCAGGCAAGTCTAAAGCAGGTTGACTTTTCTGATTCTTTTTTGAAGTTTCAGTTTGTTAATTACTGTTAAATGCCCTGACATGTTACACTTTATTTTTACTTCTGTCCAGTGTTCTACTTAAAAAAAAAACAAACAAAAAAACCCCTGTTTTATTCAAGGAATAAAGCAAACAGAAGTCAGTTCCATCACTTTCCAATTCTTCTTAATTAAACATTCTTGTGGTTTTAGTTTATGTTATTTGTCATCCAGTAGTAGCCAGAAGCCTTTCATTACAAGTAGTTAGAATAGATTTGATAAAGGAGAAACCTATTAATCATCTCTAGTTTTTGTGATCTAAAAATGGAGTGTACTTCAAATCACACTGAATAGTAGAGTTGCTGTTTGTCTGCTGTTAGTGCATGTGTTAGCTTACACCTGGGGTTGTGCAGAAAATAGATTGGATATTTTTTAATTAAATATTTTTGTTTGAAGGCAATTGCAATGTGCAAGCCATATCAAATTGGAAAAGGAGTATTACTTAAAAGGAATTTAGTCCTCTCATCTCCAAGCTGGAAAATGGACTGCAACTTTGCTTTTTCTTAGGTAGAGTTGTCATCAGTTGCAGAAGTGGCTTTAATCACCCCAAAAACCTTCCTCCTATTCTTGCTTTTCATTGTTTTGCAGGCATTTAGGCCTGTGCACATCTAAACCCAAATACTTCTGAGCTTAACATTTAAACCTGCAGATGTCCTTGGTCCTTCATCTGAAACAAAAGGATGCCCTCCAAGAGAGTGACTCACATTGTTGTGTTGCAGCATTAAAAGGAGTTTTCCAGCAAGAAATCTCTGTGCAGAGCAGGTTTGTGTGCTGCTGGCTGGGCTGTGGAGCAGACACACACTGGTAGCTCTTGGCTGCTTCTCCTCTGAAGTGGCTGGAGCTTTGCACTGTTGCATCTACAAGATTAAAGCTGCTCCTAGGTCGAGCTGTGGTGAGTATGTAGGAGGCTATTTGAATTCTTCCCTGCAGACAGGAGTTGAAATGCTGCTGTCAGAAGGGGAATTGGTGCCCTTTTAACTCATGCTGTTGTTTGTTGCCCTCTGATTGAAGAGCTAGCTGGTAAATATTGCTCATCCCAGCAGGCAGCTGGAAGGTAGTCAAGAAGAGCAGCTCTTCTAAACTGCCAAGAGTTNAAACTTGTTCCCAGAGAGGGTGGCAGAGCCTGGCAGGGGCTGCCCAGGGAGGTTGTGGAGTCTCCTGCTCTGGAGACATTCCAGACCCCCCTGGATCTGTTCCTGGGTGACTTGGTCTAGGTGCCCCTGCTCTGGCAGGAGGGTTGGACTGGATGATCTTCTAGCTCCCTCCAATCCCTGACACCCTGTGATGCTGTGAGTCTGTGATGCTAAATCCCCACATTCACTTTGGCAGTGAGAAGCAGGTACCACAGGTGTGGGAAACCCTCTCCCTGGGGACTGGTACAGTGACTGACAGCTGGGTTATTAAGTGGGTTTGAAAAACACTGAAAAGAAAAAGAGTAAAGAATGAAATATCATGTTCAACAGATCAGCTATCCTGTTATGGGGGAGGCCTCTGGTTTTGCTCCTGTGGAAGCACTTTGTTGTCTGCTGTGACATGATGCTGGAGTTTCCAGTGGCACTTCTCATTGCATGAGGCTGCCAGCTTTGGGAGTCAAAGAGCTGAAAGAGGAGGAAAATGGCAAACAAAGACTTCATTTTTCTTGCTAGTGTGTAGCATAGGCATGAGGAGAAATATCTGGTGAACTAAAAGACAAGGAGAAGAAACATTTTTCCTTCCAGCGTTGCTGGTTCACAGTAGATAATTATTATCTTGAATCTTTGAGTCTTTTCAGTGTCTCTCCATCCACATCCTCTGGATTTTAATTTATTTATTTAATTGATTGATTTTTGGCAGTGATTTAAATATTTCCTTTCTCACTAGAATGACTAAACTGTCGTTGTGAACAGTTTTGTTAATAATTTTTTGTATTTTTTGTAATGTTTTCCTAACTATTTACATACAATATTTATTTTTAAGAAGGATTATTCAAACCACTTATTTTAATCTTTGTATGCCCACTCTGTATACTTCTGAGAGTTTTTGGTGTGATTACCAAGGCATATTTTAATATTTAGGAGTTGTAGGGTAGTTTAAAATTTTGAGCTTTTGTCATTTGTATTTTGGCCAAGTGAAAAGTTAAAATTATGAATTAAAAATGACACTTCCCAGACACTTTTTCAAAGGAATTTTCAAAGAAGCAAAAAATGGTCATTAAAAAAAAATCAGTGTCTGCTAATACTGGCTCAGCTGCATCAGTGTGTTAGGGAAGTGTTGTTCTGCAGTGCCAGTGAAGCAGGAGTAGCAAGAGCACCAGTGCAAATAGGTTGTGAAAACTCAGCAGTGTAATAAGGGTTAATGTCTCTGCTGAATAAATTGGGAGTTGGAAAGGAGGAGTGTGAGTAGATGAAGAACACATATAGATTGGTGTGGGATGGGTGTGCAGCAGCCCCTTTCCTCACACAAATGTGGGATGAAATGTTGATGAAGATATGGGAGCAACGAGAAGAAATAATAAAATAGAAATAAATTGTGCGTGTGGTTGGTTCACTAAGTCATTAATTGCTTTTGGCAAGTTTATGGGTAAAAACTCAGATGAACACAACACAGATATTTGTTTCTGAGCATTCTCCAAAGTCTTAACTTCCTTTTAATTTTATTTTTTTCCTGAGACTGAAAGAGTGTGTATGTTCTCTTCTAAAGATCAGAACAAAAGTGGCAGGAAAAAATAAGGCAATAATGAGTTGCAATGTGTTACAAAAGGATGAATGACATTCCAAAGGGAAACAAAGTAGGAGGGCAGGGCAGAGGTCATTTAAACGCTGGACAGTAGCAGCTATTGTCTGCTGGGGAAAGTGAGGGTCAACAAAAAAGCATATTTCTTCTAAAGAACCCATATTCCCTGCCACAAATCTTCAGAGAAACAAAACAGTTTCTAACCTTCAGCATCCTGCAAGTGATGCCTTCCAAAACTCAAAGCTCTTCATGCATTTGTATGGCTACCCATGGAATGTCAGGCAATTTCTAAGATGCCTCTGTGCATTGTATAAATGTGTCTGAGCATTTTAAAGTCAGCATTTGTGATTTTTTAAAAGCATTTTCCAAGCTATAATAACATCGTAATTTACTATTGCTTTCTTTTTTCTTTTTTTTTTCTTTTTTTTTTAATACTGATGAGTTTTTCTTGGATTTCCTGACATAATTGGCCTTTTTTGGGGGGGAGTAACTGGTGTCCAACTGATTTCAAATTCAAAGATCTTTTGGAATGCTAACATACAGACAGCCTATTGAAAATAGCTAGGCTGATGGGCATTACCTTTTCCATTTCTGATGCCTTCCTCAAATTCTATAATCCTGAGTCAGACTTTAGAATACTTGGCCAGAATGGGAAGTATTTAGTGTAATGAATTGAAGTGGTTCATTTAAAAGGCTTACATGTATAGAAATAATATTGATTGCAATCATTCTCTGGATTTTGTTGCTTATTCCACACTGGAAAATCCCTCCACAGAGCATAGTTTTGCCTTCAGGTAGGATGAGAGGAGAAATGTGTGCATTCACCTTAGTTTAGCTGTTAGTATTTTTAACAGCTATTAAGTGTACTACTTACTACGTTCTTCACTTGTTCTCAAACATTAAAGTTTAGGTTACACATGAGTTTGTGCTGATGAAAATAAGAGATCACAATGGCATGTAAGCCCAGTCCTGCTGTTTGAATCCAGCCTCCACATGAGGGATGGAGCTCAGTCCATCTTGAGGAAGCAAAGGGTGAGATTGGCCATGGAAGAAAATGAAGAATCTTGGCCAGGGAAGAGTAGAGAGTAAGAACCAAAACATTTTAAGTCCGTAAAAGTTGCATTTTGCAGCTGTTTTCTCCTGGGCCAGATGTATTTATATGATGTTATCTACAGCTAAGTCTAAGGAGAAAATAGATGTCATAGGTCATAAAGCAAGGGACAAATTGTGTAATCTGGTATGTGCATGTGACATAAAAATGATTCTAAAAACATGGAGTTACTTTAATCATAACATGTAATAACTTCTCTCATAACCTTTTCTAGTCAGGAATGCTTGGGAAGGAAAAAACATTTCTGGTGTTCACCTGCAGATCAGCATCACTTGAGCCCTGGGGGGCCAGCTAAGAACTTTTCTATTATTATTATTAACAACATGGTATTTTTTTTGCTTCTGGATGGAAGCAGTTGAGCAGACTAATATTTGTCAGTTATTTTCTAAGAGGAAACTCCCTGAGGAGATGGGTTATTGAAGTTGGGTGGTTAATCCACACCCCTGAAATGCAGAGGATGAAGCCAACAGGTTTAAAATTGTGATCATTTCCTACGTTGCATTTTTGGGAAGCTTCATCAGGATGGGGTATAAAGAAAAGTTTTTCTTACTCAAAGAGTTTGCAGACAGCTCTTTATTTTATAGAGGGTAGAAGATAAAATTGAAGACAGGGGAAATAAAGAATCCTGAAGCTGCCAAGGGCATAGCTCTGCCAGGGGTGAGCACTTGTAGCAAACACACGAGGGAGGAGAGTTTGACTTGCACTTGTACTCACAGTGATAGGAGTGGAGTTGCAGAAAAACCTGTTTTTTCATCTACTAAACACCAGGCAGCCATATGAGAAGAATCTTATTGCCTTCAATAATTTTTAGAGTTGCAAAACCCTTGAAAAAGTGCAGATTTATTCAATGTTTCTCCTTCAATGTTAAAAGACAAGACTTCATTTCTCAACTTCTGCCTTCAGATTCACAAGCAAAGTGTTTTGTATCATGAGCTCTGTGTATTTGTAGCTGGCTGCAGAGAGCTGCTGGTTTATTTCATACAGTCCAAATGTATTCAAGAGTTGCTCTGACTCCTTTTTCTTTTGACTTTATATTTTCTTGATATTTCAGAGAGGATTAAAATTAAGTATATTAGGATTATGTATGTGAGCATTATTTCATTTGTGTATGCTGTAAAACAAGGCTAAATAATTCAGCTTTTAGTTCTTACAGGGTTAACTTAGGTGTCAAAATCTCAGCTAAGGAGAAAAAAACCCCTAACCTGTCTGGTTTTTTTCCTGGCTGTGAAGCCATGTTCATGTTCAGGAGAGCAACCATGCAGAAGAAACAGCAAATTATTTCAGGTGAACGACTGACAAATTCCAAGTCTTTGGCTACAGCTGGAGAACACATACCAAGCTAAAGCCAGGATTTAGTGGTTTGTACCAGGAACTCTAAGGTGAGCTGTTACATGGCAGTATGTGGGTAGTCCTGGGCCTTATTAACCTGGTTTTGCTGCCCTGCAGGGGTGTGGAGGCTCCCTGGCACAGTGCAGGGTGGGGTTTGAGAGCCAGGCAGCTCTCCTCATCCCAGCAGCTGTCAGAAGTCCTTCCACTCAGGGGTGACCCTGTGGGGCATTTCCCCAGCTGGGCCTGGCTTTGCTGCAGTGTGGGGAGCAGTTGGGTGTGCAGAGCACAGCAAGGGGCTCAGCCCCTTGCTAGGGGGCTGAAGCTGTGAGCTGTCTGGATGCTTAGCTCCCTCAGTTGGGTTTGCCTGCTGCTGTCCTCTCCCCCTCTGAGCTAGGAGCTTTCCTTAAGGAGGCTGGGTTTGTAATTCCCTGTTGAGGCAAGGAATTTTACTTCATCAGCCAGGCATGAGATAATGGACATTCATCAGTGAGTGAAGCAAAGTGATCAGTGTGTGCTGGGCTGATCTGGCAGCACAGAGACCAGGTGAAGCTGTGGTTGTGCAGGTACCCTTGCCTCAATCTTTGATTTCTAGCAGTTTCATAGTCCAGTATGTTGAATATTAGCTAATGATACACTGCAACAGTCAAACCACTGAGCCCAAGTGAAAGAAAGAACAGATTTCATTCCTTTTCACCCCTTTGGCTGGGGGACAGTAGAAGACCATCTACTTTCACCCATTTGTGTACATGTCTTTCTTGAAAGGCATTTCAACTTGCAAGTCTCTCCTTAAGAGGGTTCCTTATTTCCATCAGACTGTGATTTATCCCCATGCCAACACTGACTTGGACCTCTTCATATCTTCCATGTCCTGCAGTATCTGGGGGTTGCTGGTGTCCCTTGCTGCCCTGGTGGCCTCCAGCTGGCAGCCAGCAGGCAGGGAGCAGCAGGGGGAGGATGGCACCAGCGTGGCACTCTGCCCTGTTGCTGCCTGCTCGTTTTAATGCAGCACGATGGGGAGGGCAGAGGAGCTGGCCAAGCCCGTGGGGATTCCTTTTCAAATGTAGCCAAGCTAATAATTGCCTTTGGCTCCATAGCAGCCCTGGGACGTTTCATACAGATGGGCTGTTTTCCTGAAGTCACCATGGCATCCTGGCATTTTCATCCACATGGCTAAGGTTTCTCTCCCAGCTCGTGTTTAGAGCAGATGTTAACAACAACAGTTCTTGTTTAGAGCAAGTTTCCAAAGTAGGGGTGGCTTTTATTACTGTTGGGTTGAATATATTAAAAGAAAATCAAGGGACATGCTTTTGAAATACGTTCTTCTCCTGATGACAGTGTTGATGCCAATGCTGATTTGTGAAACACCATTCCTTCTGAGAGATTAAGCTCCTCTGTACCATGTTCAAAGACCCATGATGAATTTAAACTTCTTGTATTTAAATAGTGTCTCACACAGAAGCTTTCATCAGCTGCAAATAGAATTTACTAACCCAAACTGTACTGCATTTTACACATCTGGAAAAGCTTTTACTGTACTGAGTTAGTGGAGCATTGGCAGAGGCCAATTTGAACAAGCACTGTGTTCACCTGCACAAAACCATTTCACTACATTCACAGAAATAATATATTTCTCTTAATAGGAAAGATTAGAGTTGCCTGTAGAGGACACAAAGCCTGCTAGGAAAGGTACTTGGCAGTGGGTGCTAGGAAAAGAAGGTACCTGGCAGTGGGTGCTTTGCTTCTTTCTGTCTTGTACTCCAGGTCTCATAAATAATGTTACAGATCACTTGGTCTTTGGTACCAGCAACTCAAAATCATTCAGGATGGTGTGGGGGACATTCCAAATTCATCTTGAAAGAAAAGAAACAAGTCAAGTTTGGAGGTATCACAGATATTAGGGGTTGGAAGGGACCTAGAAGATCATCTAGTCCAACCCTCCTGCCAGAGCAGGGGCACCTAGACCAAGGCACCCAGGAACAGATCCAGGGGGGGCTGGAATGTCTCCAGAGCAGGAGACTCCACAACCTCCCTGAGCATGACTGAATTGTAGGAGCTAATGGAAATTAAAACAAGTGTGGTTATTCATATGCTAGTTCAGTGTGCAGATAGCTGGAAACAACAGCTTCTTGCACTGAAAGGATTTTTAATGCATTTAGGAACAGACCTGCACAGGCTCTCTGTGTTTATTCTTAAATTCTGCCTTTTTTTCTCCTCCAGGATTCATAACTGATGTAGATGATGAAATAGGATCAGCATGGCTTTGAGAAAAGTTAATCTATTGGGAAATGTGAGAAGACCTTAAATAGTATTGGGAGAAAGAAGAGAGCAAAGAGAGATTATATGTCATTAGCTGTCAACTCTTTAAATAAAATTTTATTAAAAGCTTTAAAAAGAAAAGTATTTACTCCTTAAGCACTTAAAGGCAGAATTGTCTCAAACTGAGATTCTTCAGAACAGTTTCTTATACTGGAGGTCTTCTGCAGCTAGTATTAACATAATGTTAGTAGCTAAAAATACAGATAATGATTTTATTTTACAGAACATAGTGAAACATATACAATATGATTGAATTCCAAGTTCAGGAACATAGTCATTTTGGACTGACATCATGAAGTTCAAGACAAAGGATTGGTTGCTTAGCAAAACACTAAATAATGTTCAGTATAATCAACCTCTGATAGGTATGTTCATTCAAAAGGGCTAATTTCCAAAGCTGAAAAGCATAACAGATTTTCCAAAAACAACTCATCTATCAAGCAGTAGAAAGAAGGAATAGTAATTAATACAAATTAAAGCTCTGAGTGTCCTGCTCAAGGAGCTGTCTTCATCTGGTGTGGATGGAGAGCTCTGAAGCAGCATGGCTGAGCTCTGCTTTCCAGATACAGCTCAACCACTTCAGCAGCATGAATAGTTAAAAGAGAATTAAAGAACCATCAGCCCTTCATTATCCTATCTTGATTCTTAACTCTTGGCTCCAAAGCAGGTCTTTCCCATCATAATGCATTATGATTGAACCAGGTAATTAAAATACCTTTATTTAAATGAGAAAGTTGTACTTCTCCTAAGCTGTTCCTGAGAGTTTATAATTATTCTGCATATTCCCTCTTAATGCAAGTAGGTGGTTATGAACTGGCTTACTGTGCAGGCTCAAAGGTCCTTAGGTACCAGAAGTTTACAGGCTCCTTAAAGCTTTAAAAGTTAAAATTGCTCCAGAAGTGCCAGTGCCACAGAAGAGCTTACTGTCTCCTCCTAAAGAATTTATTGTATCTAGTCCCTTCTTGTTATTAGTGATTTTATCTGAGCAGTTTTACTCCTTAGGAGGTAGGATTTGCAAAAAAAAATCTGTCTGGCTCTCATGGAGTTAACTTGCATGGAGTGAACTTTTAGTGGGATTAACCTGGCTGGGGTGAGAAGTGTTTTAATTATTTCAAAGCAAACACTGAGATCATGGCATGTATCACATTTTACAACCAGAGGACTAACAACTTTTTTAGGTCGGAAAAACTTTGGCTCTATCTATATTAGCAAGTAATCTGCAGTGGGAATTGATCCACAGAAGAAAAACAGTGAGTGCAGAGGACTTGGTGGCCACAGCCTGTGTTTTTTCAGAGGTAATATTCTGCTATGATTCCAGGGAATGCTGAAACACTAAGTCACTGTTGGAGCATGTCTTCCATTTTACTTTCATCAAAAATTAGTGTATTTTATAGATTTTAGAGCTGCTCCAAAATTAAACAACTGTGTACAAGAATACACTACTTATTAAACTTTGGTTTACAAAGAGCTACAGTATTAAAATCATTATTTGGAGGTCTGTATTTCAGTTTATGGCATGAACATAAAATAGTAAAGGAAAATAGTAATTTTCATTAACTGGGTAAAAGAATGGATTGCTTCTTTTGTGTTTATATCCTAGATAAATGGAAAAAAACTCAACTGTGTTGTGCCAGGCTGTTTGTCTGCTTTTACAGCCTGGCTGAAATCACCAGGAGGTGCAAACTCCAGCTTGTCACTACACAAGAGATAAATGTTAACGTAGCATTCTTCTGGCTCACTAGGCTCTTTTGTTATGGTAAAGAGCATGCAGGAACATTTATCTTGTTAAAAAAAAAGAAAAAAGCATAATTTCAGCTAGGATTAGTTGCCTTTTCAAAAGGCTGACCAGCTGCTTCAAGTAGAGTACCATAAAAATGTTTTGGAAAAAAAATATATATTCCAGGAAGCTTTGAGGCATGAAAATATTGAAAGGATAAGTAAAAATAAACAGCCAGTGGAGTGTGTTATTTACTCTGTGCATGCAGCAGATGTATATTTGAGTACACTGCAGTGACCAGTAAAATGAGTGCCTTTTCTCTTTCACAATAGGCAAGCAGCTGTTTGAAGTCAGAGTATTAAAGGAATTAACTTGTTTCCAAAAGAATGTCAAGGGAGTGAGGGGCTTTGGGCATCCAGAAGGTTCAGCAAGCACCTCAACTTTTCTGGAAGTGATGGAGAATAAACCTAAACCCAAGTGATGGAGAATAAACCTAAAGCCACTTTCTCAGCAGGTAGTGGATGCCACCTCCCATACTGAAATCCCATTGAGGAGGAGAGCTCTGCCTGCTTGCTCTCTTTGATGAATTAATTTTGGAACTAGGATTGACAAGGTGATTTTACTTGGAAAATATGTGCTGGTTTTGAGGGACACACCTGAGCCCTCCATGGCAGTGGAAGGCAAAGCATGCTCAAAAAAAATCATCCCTGTCAAGCTTGTCAGGTTTCCATCCCAACACGCAGGAACCTCTTCATTTGCAACTCTGTGTTTCCCCATTGCCCAATTTTTGGCAGCAAAGTGTTTGAGAGATGAAAGGAGCATTTCTTCATGCTGATCTCCCAGAGCAGCCTCACCAAGTCACTCCCTCCTCCAGTCATTTGCTGCCTGTGCTCCTTCTTATCATGTTCAGACTCCTCACCTTCAAAGAGCATTTGCTCCTGGCAATCTCATTTCTTCTTTTCCATTTTTTTCACCCAGAATTCCCTCTCCTTCTGATGGTGCAACAAGCAAACATCATCATTTTCACCAAATATTCCATTTGGAAGTGTAAAAAGCTTTAGAACAATGCAGTTATTAATACTCTTTTGCATTGTTGATAAACCCTGTGGAGCTTTTGATGCTGATGTTGCATTATCAGCTTCCTTAAGTAGGGACAGGGCTTTGTGATAAACCAAATGTTCCAATCTTCTCCACTAAGTAGATAAACTATTTTTTTTTAAGCAAGCAAACAGAATGTAAAGTGATTTGTCAAGTGGTTGGTGAGAGGATTTGAAACGTGGCCATGAAAATAAATCAGATTTTCCAGTATTGATGGTGTTCTCAGCCACCTTAAGACTGGTAGGTGACACAGATATTTGAATTTTTTTTTGTCTTTCTGCTGGCTGATAGAAGTTGCTGTAAGGTTAGATAGCAGTAGTTGGGCAGATTTAGAAAGATGATAGTAGCAGTTTTGGTGCTTTATTTGTGGAAGGCTTTCTGAAGTTCTGGGGCATCTCTAGCTGCCTAACAGGAAATTGTTGTGTGAAATTTCCTATTTAATCTGGACTTGGAGCTCAGAATGGCACACATCTTTGGGAATTAATTATTTGACTGTTTAAGCAATTCAATATATAACTTTTAACTGGAGGGTAAATTCCAGGTAACTGCATTGTTATCAATAACTATGAATTTAGGCAGCTGCAAAAGGATGCCAAATATATGTAATTTTCATTTTATCTGGACACTAAAATGAAGAGTAAAAGGGAAGGCTACATAACAGCCAGGTTACAATTAATTGAGGAAAATAACACTCATTTCATCTGTATTTTTCTAGTTTTCAGAGGATTGGTTGGTTTTTTTTTACCTGGTAGTTACTGTTCTGTGATTTGATATTATCCAATGGGATATTTTTGACTTCAGGCTTCTTCAGGGACACAGTTCATGGCACTTTGGACTAATAAAATCCCCCTGACCAAAAGGTTTTTAGACTTGGAAGGAAATTGCTATGCATTTGCTTTCCTTTCCAAAATCAATGGGAATACAGACCCAAATTTAGTGGAAAGTGCTCAAAATTATGTTTAATTAGCTCAGAACAGTAAGTAGCTGAGAACTTTGCATTTGAGGCAAAGGAAAGAAGGCAGCATTCTGAAGGATAATTTTAAATTTTCATTTATTATTTGAAAAATAATTTCAAAACCAGGTATTTCATAGAAAGGGACTGGGCTAAGTGTCTTTGGAAAGTTCTGTAAATCTCCCTTTCTAACCTCCCATATTATTAGTCTGATTGCTTTGGCCTTAAGGCAACATTTAAAAATTCCATTCATTCTCCTGGATGTAAGCTTTTAATTTCCAAACAACTCAGTGGGAGAGAGTTGCTCTGTTAAATAACCTTATATTTATTTTTTGACATCAGACAAGAAAAAATGCCAAACTTTTCTTATAAAATTTATTAAGAAAGAGGAAGCAAAAGGGACTTCAATGAACTGGCTGCTTTAATAGGTCATTGATAGCTTGGTTGTTTTTTTTGTGTACTGAGAAAAATGAGATTTAATTCAAATATATATTAAAAAATAGTAGAAATGAATACACTTAGCAGCACTAACACTTCTCAGTCCCTTAAACTGGATGGAAAGAAAAGAAAAAGGTGAAGAAAAAGCATTTTCCAGTCTTTACTTGTTAGGAAAATTGCAAATACCTGACTTTTGACTATCCTCTTATAACATGGATCCAAATGTTATAAAGTTTGTTAAAGTTTGTAGATTTTCTGTAAAGAAAAGCAGGGGTTATTTGGGAAAACTTGGCATAAAAACTGCTGCTGAGGTGTCTGAGAAGCCCCCTTCTCTGGAGGCTGTTGGCACTTTGCTTGTGCACATAGGCAGCTGACAACCAGCAGCCTTGGCTTGGGTGGCAGCAGAGATGCTGATGAACCAGAATCTGCTCCCTTCATATCCTTGCAAGAGGAGATATTTTATTTTTTTTAGTTTATTCTGGTTCTCCAAGTGCAGCTCAGTGACACAGTGAATGCTGGTTCATGCCAGTGCAAGCACACTGGCACTTGGGCTGCTGCCACACAACCCCCTTCATGAAAGGAAATCAGATCTTGTGTTGCTGGACATGCATTCAGTTTCTCTTGGCTTAAACTCATGAAAAATACATACAGTTGCATATTGTCCCTGCAAAGAAGAGGAAAGTTCAAAATAAGGTGACTGAAGACAAAATATAAATTCAAAGAGGAGTATTCTAAGTGAATTCTTTAGGTTTCTAAGACAAAATAACTGGGTTAGGAAAAGAAATCTGAGGGACCTTAGCCTCATGAATGAATAAGTATGAATGCATGTGTATTTTTTCATATTCTTAAGCCTTTTTTTATGCCATCACATACTATTAATTCTATTTTTTCAAGGAATATGATATGTGAAATGTATGTATTATATACCCGTGCCTTAGCTAAAACTGACTTTAAACAGTTTATCAGCACTAGCATTCAAGTATTTATGCATAAGGATTGAGGAAATAATTCAAATAAAACTATCTTGTGTGGAGTCCTATTTCTGAGTTTGATATTTTAATTTCCTAAAATGATTTCTGTCTGGGTCGGGTGTTGGTTTTTTTTTTGTTGCTTTCTCAAAGAGCTGGCAGGGTAAATGGCAAAAAGTTTTTCTTCCAAAGCCTTCCTTTCATGTTCAGCCAAGTGAGAGACACAGAGTGAAATGTAAACTCAGTCTGGATGGGTCCTCATGCCTCTGGCCCTGGTGAGAGAGGCAGGAGAGGGGACAGAGCCACCCCAGGGTGCATATGGTTTTCCTTTGGTACAGAAATTATTAAATAAGGTAGTATTTAAGGTGTTTATTCATTCATGAAATTATTAATCTGTTTATAAAGTAGTACACAAAATTCAAGAGATCCAAACAAATTGCACTCATGAAATAAACAAGATGGGAAAAATAATAAGGCATAAAACATTCCTCAGTGGTCTTACAGCACATTTGGTATTCTGCTGCTTTATTTTCTTGTAGCATTTCTCTGACAGATCCCTCAGGTGGTCAGGATGCTTCTCAGTTTGTTTTTTTTAAATGTTTAAATTTAGTACATGAGGGTTAAGGTGTTATGGTCTTCTGCCTATCTTGTGTCTAGCAGCACTGTAGCATTAACTGAAAATCATCATGAAATTTAAGGGGCTGTTAAGACTGGATAGAACTGAAACTCTTCCTACACATTTGTGTAAAATCAGTAGCATAATTGCAAAAAAAATTATGTATATAATAAATATTATGTAATTTTATTATGTACATTGCAATTTAATTCAGTTTCATTCATGGTCTTCCCGAATTAACATGATATAAATTCTATGTAGTAGCAATTACCTAATTCTAGTGATTTTTTTTTCTTCTTCTTTAGGGAGTACCTCAGTTACCATGTGCCAAAGCATTGTATAACTACGAAGGGAAAGAACCTGGAGATCTGAAATTCAGTAAAGGAGACATCATCATTCTACGACGACAGGTGGATGAAAATTGGTATCATGGAGAAGTCAATGGCATCCATGGCTTTTTTCCTACCAATTTTGTGCAGATCATTAAACCTTTACCTCAACCTCCACCTCAGTGCAAGGCACTTTATGACTTCGAAGTAAAAGACAAGGAAGCAGATAAAGACTGTTTACCATTTGCAAAGGTAAAACCAGAATAAAAGTGTTTATTCTTCTACCAATTTCATGCTGTGTAGTCTTGCCTGCATATTTTTTTTAAATAGAGCTGCACAACTATGAAAAGGGCAAGTAATTGTACAGGTATTTCTTCTATGTTGATGTTTTGCCTTCCTTCTCTTCCTAAATTACATGTAATTTCTCTGAGGTTTTCTTTTTGAGAATGCAGTTTTTCCTAATTGCAGTAGCAATGCTCTTAATTTATGAGAAATAACCTATGTCATGAGTTAAAAGTGATCTGTGCTCTAAAGAAACATGCATTTTAATTTTAGTAAGCAGCTTTTTTAGGGTCTAGATATTAGACTCAAAGTACTACTAAACTGTCATTCTATAATACTACTAATTGCCTTTTGGAAAAGAGATGTTTCTTCTTAGATTGTTTTTATTGTAAATTAATTTTCTGTCTTGTGAGGCATGTGATGGAGAGTTTCAACTGGAATCAGAGCTGTTCTTTTGTCAGCTGCTGATTCTTTTGTTTATCAA
This sequence comes from Ceyx cyanopectus, assembly GCA_013401355.1. Lineage (NCBI taxonomy): Eukaryota > Metazoa > Chordata > Aves > Coraciiformes > Alcedinidae > Ceyx > Ceyx cyanopectus. Next base: position 70,485 of record VYZU01071967.1, read on the forward strand.
ATTACACACATAATGTTGCACAAACAAATGGAACTAATCAGTTTTCTGCTATTGCCTTTTAAAAATTAAAAGGGTGGCTAGAATTCTGTGAAGAGCTAAAGGAAAAGAGCTCTGTGAAGAGCTAAAGGGAAGATATTAACATGGACAGGTTTTTAAACCACTGAAAGCAATGCTGCTGAGGATGGTTGGCACTGACTTGCACATTTGGATTAACTTGTTGGCAAGCTTTTTCTTTTTTGTAATGTGCTGTCTGACTTGAGCAAGCATATATGTTTCCAAACATTTTAACTTGCACATCTCAGTATAAATGAGAACAACATTTAATGTGCATGTAAATCCTTTTTGATGTGACATTCTCAAAGCCATACCTAAGCCAAATGCTCCTTGGATATGAAGGAATAGTTGAACCCTGGCAAAATAGGGATGGGAATGACTGGAAGTGAGTCTGAGTGCTGTTCTGGAGTGCCCTCCCTGCAGTTCTCCATCTACCATCCCCTCTGCTGTGCCTTCTGGAGGGGAACTGCATGAGCAATTAGAGCTGGGAGACATAACCAGTGTCTGTTCACACAGGATGATGTCCTGACGGTGATTCGGCGTGTGGATGAGAACTGGGCAGAGGGCATGCTGGCTGACAAGATAGGAATATTCCCAATCTCATATGTTGAGGTGAGTAAAGTTAAACTCTCAGAAAGTTTGTGCCCACCAGGTATTTCATTTTCTAAAAGAAGAAATAATCAGTAATGATGATGGTTCTGAAATAACCTGAGCTATCAGCAGCCTTCGACCTAAAATAATCTTAAGATGTGTGTGATTAGTTTGGGAAAGTTAATGACCTTAGCAGCTGAAGCAGTGATTTTTACTTAGCTATTTGATACCTATTTTCATTGAATTGGAATGAGAGTAGTTGGAGGCAGTCACTGTTTTCTTGCTGATACTGGAGTCATGCAGTCATCACAAACCACATTTAACTGTGAAATGAAGAGCAGTCAGCCAGTCAGAAATGGTACACTTGGCTCTGTCCTTAACTGCTGCCTCTCAAAACCAAATTAGCACAACTAGAAAGTCAAAGACTTTTTTAAGCAGGTAAAACATTCCCTTTTACACCCAACAGAGCCTTAGATAAAATCTTTTGGATCATCCTGCATTGCCCATATTTGGTCCAACAATTTACTGTTAGAGGTAACAGGTGAGGAAGTGTCCCCAGCCTGTTCAGTTTTAGCAGTTGAAAGCTGTATTTCCTTCATAGAAAGACACAGGTGAGTAAGAAGAGTGTGTACAGTTGCAACAGTGGTTAGTAAAATTTCCATTATGGGAAGTTCTGGAGGTCTGTAATGGTGTTTGTGTTTTCCTGACAGGTGTGCTATGGGTAAGATACACTTGTACTGAAGAGATTTTATTTATTGTGATGAAAGAAAAAAGTATTTTTCACAATACCTGTGGGATGGGAAATGTGTACCTCGGGTCACAGAAGAATTGTGTAACCATGCTAAGAATCAAGTCAGGTTTTATTAATTAAATTTCTGAATGCCCTGATGAGAACAGAACCTTTTAAAAAAATGACTGTGTTCAACAAACATCAAATTTATTCTTTTTACGAGGGAAAATATATTTATTCATTTTAAAGGTAAGGAGCTGGCTATCTTGGGATTTCACATCACTGGAAAAACAACAACAAAACTAAAAGAGTTTCTACCTGTTTAGTGTAATTCTGGCTTCAGTTTAAGCAGTTTTTAAAAGGCAATTTAAGAAGTTTTTGCCCCTGGCTATTAATTCCTAGCTCCTTGGCAATTAACTGCCCCTTCACTTCAGCCAGTAAAGCTTTTTGTGGTGTTTTTAAAACTAAATCACTTAACTTAGCCAGGTTAGAAAAAAACCTTTCCTAGGGCTGCCACTTGGGCTAACTATTTAGCCAAGAACTCTTATTTCCATCTCTACAAAAGTCTGAAAAAATGAGATATATTCATGGAATAAATGGTGTAAAAATGATACTCATTTTTTACTATGGTATTTTTAGCTTTATTTCCCAATCTCATAATCATTGCTTATTTTTATAATAATGACAGAAGTCCACATACTTAAAAAAAAGAAAAATCAGTAAATGAATTTACTGGAGATTTTCTGAAGTCACTAACTTTAAAATGAGTGTAGTCTGCAATGTTTATTATGTACTATAGGTCTGNATAAACCAGGTTCTTGCATAGTGCCAAAATAACATGCAGGGAGTCTAGAAATTAATTATAAATTAATAAGCCTTCTGTTTCTCTCTGTTCCAAAAAGAAAACTTAATTAGAGCTGAACAGATACTGTTGTAATTTTTCTATGTAGAGTACAATTCTGGGAAATATCTAGTAAGAAATAATCTAGATATTTTATAGAAATAATCTATTTCTTACAAGTAAGAAAAAAAAAACCAAAAACGAAGCAAGAAATACCTATTTCTAAAAAAGACCTCAAATTTGACATTTTGATGTGGTTTACACTATTAGATTAGTTAATCTAATTTCATGTGGTTAGAAAAAAAAAAAATCAACCTTTTGTAATTAACTCACAGGAAGAAGAGAAAACCCTTAATGGAAAATTTTAAACCATTTTGTGTGCCTGGAACTTAAACCAGAAAATGTATGGAAAAAGTGAATGTTGTCTATTATGCCACATGAAGTAGAATTGTTAATTTTTAGTATAAAGTATAGACTAATCCCCACTGTATTTAAATGTGATAATCACAATGTTTAGCATTCCAGTGACAACTTCTGAGTATCATAGTGTTGGTTAATTTCACTAACAAAAAATGGAATTTTTTTTCATTTCTTTCAAAAAATAAGAGGAACACAGGGTTTTTTCCATGGTTGTTGACTGTTCATGGTTTCTGAAATTATTCTTCTACTGTTTTGGACAAAATATATTTGTTCTGAAACTTTGATTACAAAGCTCCAGGATGGTGCTTAGTAAAAATGCTGTCAGAAAAAGACAATGTTTGCTGGAGTTCCACTTAGACTTTACTCCTTTATTTCCAAACACATGTCTAAATGTTGCCTAGAATTGCAATTTGACTGTTTGGTAAACTAAAATAAATAAATTCTAAATTACTTGGTCATTTCTCCAGAGGCCTGCAAGCAGGTGGAAACATTTTTGAAGCCTCTGTCTTGCCTCCATTTGGAAAGTTGTTCTTATATATGGAAAATAGAGAGGGGCATTTGCTGCAGAAAGGAATGGACTGAAACACTTCTAGTATTCCCAGCCTTGAATGCTTTCTAATGGAAAATGAATGTGAAGTCTTAATTTCTCTTCTCAAGGAAGAATTAAACTGCACTCCAAAATATTCTGCAGCTACTGCTGTCCTCAGGTGACTTCTGAAAAGACCAGAAAGCAGTTCATGCAGCTCCTCCTGTGCTTGCTGGCCTACATCAGAAAGCTCATCATGTTCCTTACATTTGCATCAATCCCACAGCCCAGCCTTGCCTTTTCTCTACTAGGTTGTTAATAAATATTCATTATAGAATAATCAGCCTTTAACAGCTTCAGGAAGTCACCAAACATCATTAGGTGTAACAGGTACCTTGATGTGATTTTACTGGAGTGCTTTTGATTTGGGGTTTTATTATTACTTACTTATTTCTGGGTATTCCCTTAACTTTTCTGGTTAGGTAGTTCTTGTTTTAGAGAAGAGTACTGCTTTTCTTTCTCTGATTTGATTTGTGAACAGGCCCTTTGTTGAACAAGGGAGCAGATTAGATAAGAACAGAAATGGCTGCAGCCATTGCAGAAGACAAGATGCAAGACACAGTTTCTTATGAAGAGCATGAAGAATTTCACTCTGAGTTGGAAAAAAAGCAAAATGCTAAATATGTAAAACATCTTTGAAAAGCCTGCATCTTCTTCTCTGACGAAGGATAGGACCCTGACAGGCTGAGTAGCAGAGTAGGCTTTTTTGGAGTTATTTTCTACTTGGTTCAGATTCTTCAGCATCATAGAGGTGTTCTGTGATTAAAAAAACAACAAAAAAACACACAAACCCACAAACAATTGTTGTCACTGGTCTGTTAAAAGTATGTTTGCTCTAAATTTAAGAATTAATAAATAAAAATGATGGAAACAATAGGTGTGCAAGTTAATTGGAGAAAGCTGGTTATGTTTGCTGTACTACACAAGTGGTACAAAATTCTTTTGTTCACATGATCCATGTCCAGTATCAGAAAGGAAAATCCACATTTTTCTTAGCAATGTTTGCTACTGTGATATCTTCTCCTGCCCTTTCTGTTCTGTTCATCTGCCTTCTAAAGGACCAACAACAAGAACATTTAGGACAAACTGAACATAGTAGGTTTTTCTGTCACTTCCTCACTGTAGTAAGTATCTTAAGACTCGTGGAAAAATGGGTAACATAAATAGAAGAAATAATGTGCTGAAGAATAGAAATAGTATTTCCACAGGAATTCATTTCATTCTTTCATCCTGGTGTTCTTTAGGAAACATTTTCTCTTCTTCATAGTAGGCTACACTTATCAAGTAACAGAATTCATATTTAGTGGTAATGTATTAACATTAGATAACTTACTCAGAAAACTGGCATGGGTGTTTCTTCAGCTCATGTGAGAGTTCTGACATTACTATTTCCAGTAGCTTTAAAATATATTCTGGAAATAAAGGTTTTGTGAAAAATGCAGGGGATTTATTTTGTTTGTTTGTTTGTTGGTTTATTGTTTGCTTCCCTCCCCCAGTCTTACATAGCTTCCATTTCACTGTAAGGAAATATGGTATTCCATATTTCTTCATGGAAAAGAAAGGATTTATTTGCATTTGAGGTGGTATTGTTGTAACAAAAAAATAGAAAATTTCATGGTGAACAAAAATTCTTTCAATAAGCTTAAAAAAAGAAAAATCCAATGGAATGTTCTTGGGCACAGAGATGCTGCCTCTGGGTTAGAAAATTTAGAAGCTGAGGAAATACTTCCACAGAATTGCCAATCCATGTTTATTCTGCTTGCATAGCTGCTTGTTGTCAGGCAGTGTGCTGGTGTAGTGGGTATATGTTTAGGAAGCCTGTTATTTACTGCTGGTAGTGTTAAAGACATAGAATGAATAGACATAGAATGAATAATGACATAAGTGCATAAATCCCAAGAGATACTGGAAGGAATGTCTTCAAGAGCCCACCTGCAAAGCTGTGGGCTTATGTCATACAAATAAAACCAAAAAAAGGCTTAAAATGAAACGAGCATTCATCACTGGGAATGACCAATTGATGGAGCAGGTCAGTACATTAGAGTTTTCAGCTGTATATAAATTCTGCTATGAATAAAAGACAAACAGGGTGGTTTTTTTGGTTATATTCAGTTAATTTTGATAAATAAACCCCCACTAATACCTGCCCATCTTTTGTAGTTCAACACAGCAGCCAAACAGCTGATAGAATTGGATAAGCCCTCAGGTTCTGCTGCTGACTCCGGAGAAGGTACCTCTGGGGCAACCCCCAACAACTCGACCCAAAAGCACACTGATAGCAAGAAAAACACCAAAAAAAGGCACTCCTTTACCTCCCTCACCATGTCCAACAAGGCTTCCCAGGCTGCCCAGAACCGCCACTCCATGGAAATCAGCCCTCCTGTCCTCATCAGCTCCAGCAACCCAACCGCAGCAGCCCGCATCAGTGAGCTGACAGGGCTCTCCTGCAGTGCCCCTTCTCAGGTAAACTCCAGCTGACCCACTGGGAATTGCATCTGCTTAATTTTTTTTAAGTAACTGTAAAAGCTTCTAGTCTTGTCAGATTATTCCAAATGATTAATCACAACAAATATGTGTGCTTGCACAGTGTTTATCTTCCAACACGAGAGCATTTAAGGAAAACATAATTCTTACACAATGATAGCAAAGACTTTTGGTCTTATAAGCTATTTTTTTAGTCACAATTATTAATTTCTTAAGTTATTCACAGAGTGTCAGGGGTTGGAAGGGACCTAGAAGATCATCTAGTCCAACCCCCCTGCCAGAGCAGGGGCACCTAGACCAAGTCACCCAGGAACAGATCCAGGCGGGTCTTGAGTGTCTTAAGTTCCACAAACATGTTTATTAAACTGTGGCAACTAGAAACTGGAGTGATTTAATTTCTTGTCTTCTTTTTCTAAATGGAATAAATATCATACTGGGTGGTACTAAAAGTGCAAAAAACTTCAACTTGAAAATTACATGAGTTCCAGAAAAGTACCATATTAATCTGACTGTGATAATTAGAAGTATTTCTCTGGCTGTATTTATTTGTTAATCTCCTGTATCTTTGAAGCTTTTAGTTACAAGCTACAGCAATTGTCTGTTTCATATAGGGATCATATTTTGGGAGAAGAGATAGTAGTGGAGGCTAAGAACTCTTGGCATCATTTTACATGAGCTAGTAGTGGTGGTTTTGATCAAGAAACTTCCAGCTGTGTCTAAACCAGCTGTCATTAAACTACTCAGAACTGACCCTGCTGGTTGTTATTTCCTTTGACAGGTTCATATTGGTACTACAGGGCTAATTGTGACTCCACCCCCAAGCAGCCCAGTCACAACAGGGCCTTCATTTACCTTCCCTTCAGAAGTTACCTACCAAGCTGCTCTGGGTGTAAGTACAGTTCCAGAAAACTCAGCCTTATCATTTCTCTTTGCTCTGTACAGTCTCTTTTCTTTTTTTTTTTTCTCAACTTCTGATACACTGATTGGAAATTAGTATTTTTATGATGATTGTGTGATAGGTGATGATATAAATTGAACTCCAGCAAAAGCATTACTGCTACAATACTGTTTGCATCCTGTCCTGCATGTTTGCAGCTGTCCACTGTTGTTTCTCTCTGGTAAACACAAGAAGCTCACTGCCTTCCAGAACAGTCTGTCTTTTTAGCATGAGTAAGCAAGAGATTCTGCTGGGGGGCAGGTTAGGGGAAGCAAGATCTTGCCTAAAAAACCCATGAGACCACAGTTGCCAAATATTTCTATCTTACTTAACTCAATATTATCAAAATTATCTGAAATAAGTTTCAAGCCCCTGCTTTCTCCTAATTAATTAAGATTATTTAGTTCTGTGTGCACTTGTGGCAGATGAGGAACATGTCTAAGTCCTTGGAGTATGAAATCTGTTTCAAATAGCCCTCTTTCAAGGCAAGAATGCACTGCAATGCTGTTTCCTCAGGACAAGAGAAATGACACTGTGTTCCAAAAGTGCAGGATTTAATTCAAAAACTAACTGAAATTCCTTATTTTGTTATGCCTGCTGTAGAGAAACTCTGAAATGTTCCATATCATACCACACATACAGGGCCAGACCTTAACTGCAGTAAAGATTGTGGATACCAGTTTGCAGAGATCTTCAAGAGAACTTAATAAGCCTTTGCTTTGATCATGGGAATTCTTGTTTTGAGTCCCAAAATTGTGCTCCTAATCTCAGGGTGGGGGGTGGAAGGCACAGTGGACTAATAAATCTCCACTTAGTTAAAAAAAAATCCCAACCAACCAACCCTCAAGGCTTGATCCTGATGAGGTGACTATTTATCCTTGCAATCTTTAAAGCAAGTAAACCATGATGAATGGCCTTGCTGCTAAATGGGTCTGGTTATTTGGGCACTTGGGCACTTGGCAGCATTTGTCTGTATGTCTCTTTGAAGGCAGAGTTTTCTGTCTTTTTTTTGTTGAAGCAAATGCTCAGGTGTGGCTTGGTTGCAGCTGAGAGGCTGCATTTTATCAGCCTTCTTTACAGCTCCATGGTAAGTTTTTTCAGTTCTTAAAATGATGCTGCTGTTATTTTCTGAGTTATCTCCAATACTTCTTTCTGGCATGGTAAGCACATTCCAGAACTGGGTACAGCACTGCACAGTCTTTTTTCAGTGATGAAAATACCAATTTTTTTGCTTTCTTCCTATCAATCTGATGTTTTATTGCATATGAGGTGTACATCTAATGCTAGAAACAATTAGCTGCTTATATATTCATCCATGTAATCTTTTCTGGTTCTTTCACCTTGTTCTTCAGAAAATACCTGCAAGAAATGAGCAAACAAATGCTGTTTTGCTATTTTTTGTGCTGTTAGGCAGAACACAAGTCTAGCTAATGTATATTCTGGAAACACTGAGTAATTGATTTGTTTTGTGGTCAAGGTATGTTTTGGCCAGGATGAGGTAAACAGGATTTTGAAGCATAATTTCAAAAGTTCTGTCAGAAGTTGCTTTTCTCTCAGTAACAAACACTTTTTTTGTTTGTTATTAAGAAACAGTAGCTCTTTCTTTGAGGCCAAAATGGAAGAATATTTTATTTTGATGCTGGTGCAAAGTCATTAAACACCTCGGGTGCTTTAGTTGCATAAACTTGTTCAAAAGCAGTCTCCCCATTGGTATCCACAGGAATTAAATTACAGTGCTACACACAGCATGGAATGAAACCCCTGCCACATGATCATCCTGTATCCTGGAGTGCTGCTTTCTCTTTGTGATAACCATGTTCCTGCTTGTGGTTCCAATTAGCCATATAATTCCCATTGAGAATCTGAATTATTCTCTGCCACCCTCTCTAAAAGTCAATAACCTTCTGTACATAATGTTCTGCTGCTTCTTGACTTGTTTTCAGCATGACTAAAATACAAGCTGGCAGCTCAGGCTACAGTCAGGTTGGTTCTGTTCTTTTATTATAGATGATATTATAAGATGATGCAGTTGATAGTCACAGAGTGTGAAGTGTGTCTTTTACATCCACTTTGCCTCTTGCTTCATAAACTCTTGTTTTAGTTCAGAAATTACACACAGAAATGTTCAGAACAGTCCTAACAGGTCAAGAAAGAAATTGATCTTTGTGTCTCTAGATGTTTCCCTTCTGAAAATGCCCACCCTGACATTCTGAACATTAATTTTCATTGTATGATTTAATACATCAAAAAACCTGTGATAATTGATTTAAAGGTTTTCTTTTACAGCAGCAGTTCTTCAGCTGGCAGCATTAATTCCTGTTTTGTGTTTTGAGGTTTGATTCTTTGAAACTGAAGAAGCTATGAACTGAGACAAACTTCACACATCTGAGGCTTTTGACTGTGATATTATCACTTACACTGTTCTCTACAACTTCAAACCACAACCTTGTCCTCACTGGGGGCATTAATTTGTCTGCTTTTCATGGCCACTGGCATTTTTGAATCTTGTAGGTGCTTAGTATATTTGAAGTTCTTTATAAAATATAAATAGCAGATGTCACATTCACTAGCTGTTGGGTGAAAATATCCACGTACAATTATTTAGGGTTCATTTACTTGGGAGGAAATTCTTGGATGTAATTTATGAAGTAATTATCTAATGGAGGAGATCTAGTTGCCATAGATTTTGCTGAAAAACCTCTTCAAGGAAGTATGGGATTTGAACCATGAAAAAAAACCAGACAAAATATACCTCAGCAAAGCTAGAGTTCCATTGAAAAGCAGCAGAAGAAAATCAGAATATATCAACAGCAGCTAACTTAGTTCCTGTCAGTCTGCCTTTAATGTCTTTTGAGAAGTTAAAAGTACTTTGGACTGCAATTAATTTAGATATCCTTTTGCAAATTGAATATATTGACTTTGAAATGGTGTCTTGGTGTGCTCTTCACTAGCAGAAATAGGTGGTTTGTATTTGGGTGGTTTAAATTTTCCTGATGAACATTGCAAAAATTAATGTGTTTTTTTTTCTGTTCCTTTTGCCAACACACACAAAAAAATTACCCTGTAAATTCAAGTATATAAGGTAGTCTGAATGACTGTGAATGAGGCAGAAGCTGTTGAGGTTATAGTACACTGGTGACATTTAGCTCTTTTTCATGTATTTCCAGCTAATTCAATAGTGTCAGTCAGGAGGAGGTTTAAAAAACAAAAATTCCAACTTCTTCTGGGAAGAGGAAGCAGCTGAGGTTTTGTGTGAGAAGCCTGCTCTTGATAACATACATTTCTAGCTAAGGAATTTTGTTAAACATGAGCTTTAATTTGTTACCCTTCAGGGGGTTTTGCAAGTCATATATTTTTTTCCTAGATCTTGTGGGAATGAAGACAGTGATTTTTTTTTCCCCACTGCTGTGCTTTTTGTTATTCTTTTGGTGAGCTAATTATTGATCTTCAGTTGACTCATATGGGAATGCAGCCTAATTGTATTTAAACTGAGTAATATGTATATGTTTCTAGAGCAGGAGTATGGGTACTACTTGAAGTTTTCACATCAATTAAGTATATGTAATGTTTCATCTTCCAATGAAAAAAAAATACTCCTATGCTGGAGGGTACATATATTGTCTGAAAAGTGGTTGCAGAAACTTTCCATTTTTCTCCATCATTCTCTAAAAAAACCCTCCAACTCTTATTTTT
>VYZU01071968.1:0-16794 GCA_013401355.1 Ceyx cyanopectus
TATATATGTATATGTATACAGCTGGCTTTAAAACTGTTACTCCTCTTAGCAAGGAAACCACCAAGACTCCAGGGTGGTTCAACAAATCTGGAGGTGGGTTTAAGCTTAGAACCTGCAAGTGAGTACTTGGGTGAGAAACATATGGCTTTGAATGTTACAGAAATAGTGTAAGGTTCTTGAATGATAAATTGAAAATACTGTAACAAAGCAGTAATGTTAACTAAGCCATGCTCATTTAAAAATTTGCACTTCAGAGACATTAAACTCAAACTGCACACAGTTGCTCTTACCCTGTTAACATGCAACTCTGCTAAGCCATTAGGCTCAAGTTGTTTATATTTCATAGTTTGCCAATAGAGTTTAGGAAAGTAAAACAAATTAATCTGCACAATGTATGTACACTTGTTTATTCACGCAATCATAGAATGTTAGGGGTTGGAAGGGGCCTAAAAAGATCATCCTATCCAACCCCCTGCCAGAGCAGAATCACCTATATTAGGTTATAATTATTAATTTTATTATTGTATAGAAAATCTACAAGATAGGCCAGAGATTCAGGGATAATTACAAAATCCCTTCACCAATTTACTGACTTGTACTTACGTTTCAAGTTTTCCTAAAGTTTGCATGTTAGGCTACAGTGTCCTTCTGTGGAAAGCATGTTAGGCCAGTTTCATTCTTTACTGTTGCAATTATCTCCTGCTTTCCCTGTGGTACCTCCTAGTCATGATTAATTGCAAATAATATTATTATAATTAATAGCAAAAATTGTTTTAATTCATTTTTCTGTATTACATGTAACTTTTAAAAATTACTACTTATTCTGCTTGCCAGGTTTCATGCTCTCGGCTCTCTAATGAGCAACTTCTGTTCTTGTTAAGTCAGCACCAAAATGAATATGGCCATTGTTGGTGCCTGATGCTCAAGTGCTGCTGAAAAAAACAGTGCCTAAGTGCTTCTCATTTGCAGAACTGAACCTCCCAAGACCCAGGGTTTTAATGCTTTAACTGCTCCTTAAAACTGAAAAGGCTGCAGTGTTAATATTGATGACAACAAGCACCTACCCTGTGTAAGGAAAGACAACTCCTTCCTGTTCATGACCTTCTACCACAAAGGCCCATCCCACACAGGAGCTGCCAGGTTTGCAGAGGTTTGCACCCATGAGCAGGAACTTTGTAATGCCTCAGAGCTCACTTGGAAATCCTGGAAAAGATGTCAATTCCTATACCCAGATGTTCAAGGATGTTTTAAATTTACTGTTCAGGGCTCTGTGTGCATTAGCTGTATTAGACTTGGCCTAAGCTTGAAAGAGTTAACAGGAAAGTCCAGAACAAAGAGAGCTTGATATGTCTCTTGTTTTACTTTATTTTAGTTCCAGTAATGTGACTATTGTTTTCTTCTAAAGAACTGAGCTTTGGAAAGTAATTTCCGATCATCTTTCATGGCACTTTCTCCAACTTAAAAAACTCTTAAGTCTTAGCATGACTCAGTTTAATATTACCCCTCTCTTTGCTTCCCACTTTATTAAAACATCNCCAAACATTACTTTTGATTGACAATTTTTTTTTATTTAAATACTGTTTTAAAAGATGGAACAGAATTGAAATCACCAGTAATTTCAGCTAAACATCATAGACCTGTGAGAAGAAGGGATGACATTAAAAAAATTCATAGCTTTAAATAGGAAAAAACCCTTAAATTTTTAAAGAACAGAACTCCTAAGAACTGAAGGTAAAGGTTTATGGTGTCTATACCTTTGTACTTACAATATACTTAATAACCTTCATGCATGACTGCAAAAGGTACATCCTTGCTCTGTAAAAAGGAACCTCCTTTCACGTCAAGGTCCCACATTTTGTCGCCAGTATGACCAAATTCTTCCAACAAATGTGCTCAAGATACAGTCCATTATTCACATAAGGAGTCAAAAATGCTTCCCAACAGTAACTTAGGGGAAGACACAAGGCGTTATTTTAAAACTTAGACTATGAGTTTGATTTACAAGACAGCTGGTTTACTTCCAAGAGAAAGTTTTAGACTGGCTCCAAAATGCAAATAAAGTCTCTTATTTCCTTTCCTTCCATAAAACTTCCTTTAAAACTTCTATAGGGCTAACTCTTACAGATCAGATAATATATATCACAAACTTACAATTATAAACTTACTTTCATTATGTGACTTAGCAATGGAATGAGCAAAACTTTTAACATCATGAATAAAACTGAAGTTTTTGAATGAGTCATGTAACACTGACGTAAACCTTTCCATAATCTAAGTATTTGTCAAATATGATGCTGCGAACCTCCAAAAAGTTTATTCCATCACTGCTGAACTTCATAGTTCAAACAACCATGAGATGTTATATAGTTACTGTTTGGTATTAAAAGAAGTTATTATTATACAGTCCTCAATACATAAGATTAATTCTAAACCTTGTATCTAAGTATGCTTATTGAATTAAGGAAGACTGTTTACATAAGAAGGTTTTGAATATCAGACTCAACAACAGTAGCATTCACCTGGATTGTGGAAAATCCCCAGCCTATTATTTGATTTCATTTTCAAGTATTTTTTTCCCTTTAGAAAAATAAAAGTGTAACCGAAAACTTATACTATCTGAGAATGATGCTGCAAGTAATTTCCAAATATTTCCTAAACCAATCAGTCTGTGTACAGACACAGGGGACTGTCCGCATGAAGCACATTACAGGACTTGGCAGGATTTAAATGTAGTGTTGATGATCCTGAAATCCCATTCATGTCAGTAGTAGCTGACGATACAAGCAGGCATGCCAGCTGTTATGATGGTAGAATTCCAATTGGTATTTGATAAGGTTCTGAGAAAATAAAGATAGATTCATGATAATAAAACAAATTTCCAAGTATTGTAATCTAGCTAAATGATTATGTGGATGATGGATCTTTACCTCTTTTTAAACAAGTCTGAGTATTTAACTAGTATATATCTGACCTAATATAAGGCCTTTTCTTACCAAATGGGTGGCATCAATGCGAACACCCTCTTTAATGTACAAAATGGTGCTCTGCTGTCACCCTTTTTCCTCCAACTCCATGTGTCAGCCTGACAAAGTTTTCTGGTGGTGCCTTTTTTTTTTTACCTGGTGGTGGATTAAACACTTCCATTATCAGTGGCAATGCTGACAAAATTAATATAATAATATTTATTAATTTTTAAAGTGTTGTATTGTGAACACTCCAATGATCTGAAGTGGAACAGATGTCACTTCTTTATGCACATGTACCTGGGTTTCCATAGGGCTTCTTATACTTTTAGATTAGAAAGGTTTCCTTTTAATGAGGGACAGCATGTGCTAGGTAAAATATATACTGTATCAATTCAGAAATGTAACAGAAAGCAGACCCCTCTTTTTTATTACCAAGCAAAACTTTTGTTAAAGTTGCAAAGGCAAAGTTGCAAAGTTTCTTTTACACTACAGTTAATCAAAAGTAACTAAATTGAAAGCAGGTAAGTTGCAATTGATGCAATTACAGGATGAACTTGGCTTAGAACTTTCAGTTCTACTGCAGCTAATCTACTTATGGCTTAAATATACAATAGTTTATATTATTTATAATATTTTAATTGATTATGAATAGAAGCCAGACAAAAATATAAATAGTATTGAGAATAGTAACTGGATTATTGTTTTTCACTGCAAATGAAACAGAAAAACTGTTTAAAAGTAGCCGCACTTTTTTACAGGGAAGTGAACACAAAGTGAACAATGAAGAAAAAATAACATAGTGCTTTAGGATTAGAAACAGTCTGCCTTTCAGTGGCGTTCTCACCTCTGAAAAAAAGCTGGCTGGAGTTAGTAAGAGTTAAAATAAGAAATCGAATTCTTTGCCAGCCAAACTCAGATATCCTTTTTCTGTTTAGCAACTTAAGACTATTGAGAACATCTACTTGACCCCCAACAGCAAAAATCTTGGGAAGAGTAGTTTTAGAAGTAATAATAAAAAAAACCCACAACAAAACAAAACAAAACCAAACAACAACAACAAAAAATGTTAAGAGAAAGTGTATAATAAAAAAAAAATAAATGAAAAAGAAAAGAATAACACAAGTTTTTTGTTTGTTTGTTTTTTTCCAAAGGTGATCCAAAAATCAATAATTTTAGTTTGAATCATATAGCATTTTTATCAAGCTCTGTTCATTTGCTTTGAACTCTGTGGGTTGGGAACCTCTTGTCAGTCTGGATCTCTGAGGTGCCTTACTTTTCACTGCTTGACAAATAAATATGCAGCCTAAAATGCATTTACACTGGCTCTTCTAAATTTCAAACAAAAGCAACACCATTATATTTTTCAAGTTTCTTCCTTGTAAAGTCTGCTATAAAGCATCATCATTTTTTAAATATCTGTTATTTTTGTTATTACTGTAGAGCAAAATTAAGACACTGGGCACTGGTCATTACTACAATTCTTAAAGACATACATCTCCCACCTTTCTAAAACTTTCCAAGATCCTAACTTAGAAATCTGGACTCCGTGGCTTTTAATTTTCTCTAAACCGTCAAACTGCCTCATAGTGTATCCCAGTCATGAATACTAGAGAGAGGCACTTTTCAAGCTAGTAAACTGAACGCCCTGATTTGCATTAACAGGCGCAGGTAAAGGCACGTGTCTGTCTCGTGAAGTCAATGGAATTCTTTGCCTTGAAGCCAGGACTATATTTTCACAATTCACTCTGAAACTTCTATAGAAAGGTGGGGGAAATCCTGCAAGGAAAGTAACAGGGCTCGTTACATCGCTCCTAGGAATAGGTTTGAGAACACATGCCATGTGGGCTGAGTAGGCATAGGCAAAGGTGAAAATATATGTTCTTTTGCAAGCAGATTATTTCAGCAACGGGCTGACAGGGAACACCGAGACAAATTTAAGAATATTATCTGTCACGAGCGTTTTCTTAAACTTTTTTTCAGCCGATTCCAAAACACCTTTTGAAAATGCACGAAGCCGCCTACCGCTCCTGCGAAACCAGAAGCACCGCTTTACCTATTTTACAGCAACTTTACTCCCGTCGGCAACACATAGAAGGCTTTTCCCCTTCGCCTTCTCGGGAGCCCTCTCCCTCCCCCTCAACAGCATCTCCGCACAACACCCGAAGCCCCCCACGATGACAGCGGTGGCGGTGCCTCGGCAGGGACACTCCGGAGGGGCGGCTGGGGGCAGGGAAAAACACCCCGGGGCGAGACACACCCAGGCAGCGGAGGGACTTCTTGGCTAGCCGGGGGAAGCGGAGCGCCGGAGCCTGCCCGGCTCCTACCTGGTAGGCGTCGGGGATGTTGACGGTCTCTCCGTGCTCCGCCACGTAGCCGATTATGCCCTTGCCCCAGGGCACCTGCACCTCGTTACTGTTCTCGGTGGAGCCGCAGGGCAGCAGCGGGGTGCCGGCATGCACGTCGAAGAACTTTGAGACCAGGCTCTTCTTGCCGCTTGTAGCCCCCTCCACAAGGAAAAGGGAGCCCCGGTCAGCGTCCACCATGAGGCAGACGAAGATGAGGATCTTGTAGCTGAGGCTGGTGAGGTCCAGGTCGTTGGATATGTCCTTGACCAGCTCCAAGAAGAACTGGCGCTCGTTGTGCTCCTTGAGGTAGCGCTTGTAGTCCAGGGCGGTTGGGGGGTATTGGGGCAGGCTGACGCGGGATTCCAGAAGGGCGCTGAGAATGTGGGCGGTGGTGGGGGGCAAGGAGCTGGCCTTCCGCAGCAGGGCCCGCCGCCGCACGCTGCTCAGCGGCTCCTGCGCCCGGGCATGCACATGCTCGTCGTAGGTGAGGTTGACATGGATGGCCTTGGAGCGGGCGAAGCTCTTCCGCAGCTCCTTCTGAGAGGCTCGTCGTTGCAGCCCCCCGCCGCCGGGGCCACCCGGGCCCCCCGCGCTGCCCCAGCCGCCACTGGAGCCGCCGCTGCTCCGCCGCTCCTCCGACGGGCCGGCGGCGGGGGCAGCAGGCGCCTTAGGGAGAGAGTTCTTCCTCTTCAGCCACTTCTCCACCAGCTCCGGGTGCCTTTCTAGGAAACTTTCCACCGCAGCCACGTCGAGTCCGGCGGTGGCGGCCTCCATGGTGCGGGCGGCTGGGGCGGCTCAGGACGCGGGAGCCCCCGCGGGGATCATGCCCCGCCGCCGCCACATGCCGACGGCCGTCCCGGGGCCCTGAGGGCTGGCGGCAGCCCCGCTGAGGTGCCGCCTCTGACTCTTGTCCGGCCCCTCTCTTGGAGGTGCTCCTTCTCGCCTTCTGCTTCCCCCCGCGACCTCCTTTTCTTGGCCAACACTCTTTTATTAGTAGTATTAGTATTATTCTAGGTATTTTTCTGCTCCACAGTTTTCAGCCCTTCTTGGGTTCTATCCGCGGCTCCCGGTTCTGGGCCAGCTCCCCGGTGAGCCGAACAAGCGGTGCCGCCGCGCCTCCGGAGATGTTCCGGGAGCGCTCGGGCAATCCCTTCTGCGAAGTGCTGTCAGCGCTGGCGGCGGCTGCTGCGTAACCCAGCCGGCGGACCACTGAGCAGTGAGGACGCGTGAGTCGAGCGGGGGGGCAGGCGGGGAGGAGGGAGGACTGGCAAGCCCCGTCACTGGGGGAGGCACCGCAGCCTGCCTGACGGCAGCGGCCTCACCAGCCTCCACGGGGTAGAGGATGGGCGTGCAGAGTGCGGTGCGCAGGGACCCCCAGCGGGAAGATCCCCAGCAGCGGGGAGTTGCATTCGGAAGTTCCACGGTGGCGGGGACCTCATTCAGGAACATTGGGGAGAGGATGCGGGGGAGAGGGAGGGTCTTTCTGTCTGTGATGCTCGTGCAGGGAAGGGGCGCACCCGGCCACTGATCCCGCTCAGTGTCTGCGGGAGAGGTGGGGGGGATGTAACGCGAGCGCGCCCGTTAAAGAGGTTTACTTGGAGCACTTAAGTACTTAAGGAGACAGGCAGAAAAACGGAGCCCTTTCAGAAGGGCCATGTGAATTCCATTTCTTGACTCCCCGAGTTGAGGCGACTTTCAGCCTTTCCCGTGCGGGGACCCAGCGCGCACCGTCCGTGCGGCGTTTCTCCCCCGGTGCTGTGTAAGACGGAGAGCGGGCTTCTGCCCACCACCTGTAAATTCGTTGTTCGGGACGTTCTGCCCGAAAGCCGCTTTCTCTCGGGGCCGAGTGCTCCAAATAGCGCGTCGGCAGCGGTGCGTACTAACGCGCTCCTGGGTGCCCGCTCCTGCAGCACCGGCTGCAGACGGAAACCGAGGCAGGTGGACTGGGGTTATTTTTATGCACACGTGGAGCGCGTTTCATTACTAAATCGATGCCTACGCATAACCGATTGAAAAAAACCGGAGTCATGCGTCTTAACACGTGAAAAACGTCTTCATGCGATCAGCAAAGAGTGAATGAAGGCGGCTTCAGAAATTCATGAATGGGAGTTTGGGTGGCTGCGAAAACAAGCAATCTTACACCGAAAGAGATTCCAACCTGCTGGGGACCTTGTATTTGCAACAGTCCCTCCCGGCCTGGAGGTCCGAGCACTGCCTGCAAGGAGAGGGAGTGATTTTGGAACGCGTGTGGATAGCGCAGACTGCTGCGCGTGTGTGAAGCAGCGAGGGAGAGCTACGTGTTTGTGCCCGAAAGGCGGCCGCGTCTTCCTCAGCAGTCGGAGGTAACGAGCATCTCTGTGCGGGTGCTGAGTCTCCCGCAGCCCGGAGACTGCTTAGGAAACATCAGACAAAGGGTTCCTCCTGCTGGTCTCGGTGCCTGCGCTGTGGCAGGTTGGACAGTAGCTCCTTCACTGCCGCTGGTCCGGGGCGCCGTGGCGCCAGAGCTCCTTGCCTGTCTCCAGCCTCGCGGTGGGGTTCTCTCCGCTGTGTAGGGAGGCTGCTGCAGAAGGACGCCTCTCCATTGAGAAACCCATTGGTGGGGCGGAGGGGGAACGCGCAGGCGCGCCGGTACCTTAGGGCGCAGGTGTCCGCCCCGCTATCAGCCCCCGCCGTTTGGAGGTCGGGACGGAGCCCGGCTGGGCCCGGGCTGCCAGGACAGGGCGGCTGGGAAGGGGCTGCTCCCGTCCGCCTCACCGAGCCTCAGCTGACGCCGACTTGCCGGGAGGCGGCCGGTTGCAGCACCCGCGGCAAGTGAGCTGCGGGAGGAACGGTGTGCCGGGCGAGGGGGCGGACAGCGGGGACGTCGGAAAACACGGTATAAGTCACCGTCCCCGAGCTGCCTGCACTTTTAGAGCTTCTGAGCTCTTTCCATAGAGGTGTCTGAGACATGAAACTGCAGGCGTGTCTCGGTAAGGGCAAGAGCGTCTGATGCAGCCGGGCTGTGAAGTAAAACAAGCAGCAGCCTTTCAGCCCACTCCAGCTATTGTACATTGGTGGGAGAAGCACCGTTCTCGGGAGGACACAGCTGAGGTGCCACCCTCGCATCCCACAGCATGCTCTGTGGATGCACATCTGCACACGTCTGCCAGCGGTGCTGCTACAGAAACATCCTCAGATGCTGGCACTCGTTATGCATCACCCTCGATGGGCCTGAAGCCGCTCAACGCCGCCTGGCCTTTCCAGTGGCATTGGCGTCTTTGAAACACAGGCACGAACAGTCCACTTACACAAAGGAATTGCATAAGGTGCTGAAGGCACGTCAGCCACCTACTCCCAGCTCTCAAACAAGGACCTTGTGCATCTGCATACAAGCGACACATTTGTATGTCAATACTTGCCTTCTCACTACAGTAAGGTTTGGTCTGAGCACTCACACCAGTGTTTACTTCAAAATGGTCACTCTGTGGTAGTTCTTGTCTGTAAACACTTAAAGCAATTTAGTGTTTCCCTAAGCCTAGTTATAAACAAGGTCTTCTCTACCATTTCTACAGTCTCATGACATATTTAGTTTATTTACTGGGATTTTTTTCATGGGCTTTGATTACAGCAAAAATCTGCATATTGACATTCAAATGGGAGTCAAGACTGAAGGATGTAAAATGCAATTGTCTCCATTGCATAAAATACATAAAGAACAATTTACGGTAACTCCTTAATTGTAAACAACTCTACAGTCTGAAGTATCTTATAGCTACAGCACAAAAGAAACAAAATCAGGTACTCATCCAATTGTGTCACAGAACTCTTTAACCAGGTCTTGCTTATTCCCTTACATAAGAACAGCAGTTTGTCTCTATGGAACACTGTAAGACAATCAAAGCCCCTTTTGGGTAAACATTGAAACAATACCAATGAGTACCTGGTAAGAGATGCTTATAGCAAATTGAGTTTTGAATTAATGCTCCTTTCTGAGAGGATGTAAGGAAATCCTGCTTCAGTGAAGTATGTTTTAATCTATTACATTTGTGTAAACAGATAACTGTAAATCACAATTCAAGTGGTAGAGATTCATGAGGGTGCCGGGAGAACTTTGCACCATTGCACTTACAACTACTTCTTACTTTTAAACTATATCAGTATCTTTGTAATTCTAGTATCCAGAAGATCCAACTTTGATTTCATACAGTTGTTGACATGAAATTCATCAAAGCTGTGCTCCATGGCAGGACATTAGTAAACGGCCAGTTCATGAGTCTGTGGACAAAAGTTGAAAACCTCTTAATGTTTCCTTCCAACCCTCCTAAAACTCATCTCCATCAATAGGATCCTACTGTTGTTCTGAAGACTACTGAAGTACCTGTAACAATATGTTCGAGTTTCTCTTCTGTCCTCCAGAGATGACTCTTCCCAATGTCTAAAGTGGATTTAGACATTTTTTTTCATAGAATCAGAATGTTTTGTTGGCTTTCTTTTAAAAACTTGTACTAACATCTGTGTGATTTGTTCACTAAATTTTTAATGAGAAAAAAGAAATCAGTATAGTCTGATGATATTTTGTAAGAAGTCCCAGTATAAAGTGAATATCGGAAAACACTTCCTAGGCTGATTCTAGAGCACCTTAGTAACCAGGAAAAGAACCCAGGACTGTATTTGTAATATTTGTAATACTGTATTAATAGCTTGATTTGAATAATATATTTTAAATTTAAATAATATAAACAAACCCAATGAAACCCACATAGAATTACATTCCATTTTCAGATGTTCCACTCCCTCTCAATACTGTCTGCATGATAAACACAAGTCGCAGCTTACTAGTAGGTGACAGTATTTAGTGCAGCACATGTCTATGCCAGTAGAGGGTAGTGACTAGCAAGCAAAATCTAAACACTCACTAGGAAACAGAAATTAAAATTTACCCACTGATACTACGAACCTCTGGGAAAGCTATATTACCTTTTGACTTGATGTGCTGAATATTGCTACATTTTAATTTTTTTTATTTTTTTTTTAGTATAAGTATAGTATAATATAGATAATAATATATTTATTCTTAACATGATCTGTTTGCTGATGGTTATGAATTATTATTATTATTTTTTTAAGTTACACAATTTGCAATTAGGAAGAAAGCACTGTGGCTTTTTGCTGCATATCCAAGAGATGCAGAGTTACAGAACTTGTTATCTTTGGAAATTAAAGGAGCCTTAAGTTCCTTCATTGCTTTTCTAGAGCTGTTTCCAGTAAAGGTCAGTCTACTTTTATCTGGAAGGCCAATCTAAGACACAGCAACACCTCAGGATTTCCTTGCAGTTGTAGTACTACCCAGAATGTTTCCAGGTCTGTAGCATTCCACTCTGAAAGAATTGATATCCCAAGTAATCTCCTGGTTGATACATAAAAATTTTATTAGTATACCTTTTCACTGGTATTTGTAATTGTGTTATGTAGTAGCTTTACTGGTATTCTTTTCTTAGCCTCACTTACATAGTTTAGTCATCTATTGGGAAGAGTTGTGAGAAACATATAACTCCTAAGCCTGAGCACCCCTGATAATGGGGACTCAAGACATCAAGATAAGTGCAGAAGAGAATGATAAATACCAGGGAACTAATTTAAATTGACCTTTAAGCATCCCAGGATGGATGGATAGACGGATGAGTTAACCCCAAGGAAACCCAGAGTTCAACTAACAGGCAGTGTGAGGAAGACTATGGATGATCACTGGAGGAGGAAAAGACCCAACCTCAACTGTATTATGCATGCTCAGACTATGTAAATGAGTTCTGGGATCTCATGAGCATGACTGCCCCTTCCAGGAAATTTTATGAATATGTATAGTTTTGTGTATATAAGATGGTGTGTTCTGCTGATTGGTTGGAGCTATCCCCAGCACTACTCCAGCACTGCAGTAATGAATGCCTGCTTAATAACAACTCAGTTGTTACTGGGTATTTATCTGGGAATCCTTACCCAGCCACACCCAGCCTCCCACATCGGTGAGGAGTGTTAGAAAGCAAAGGGATTTGGAACTGCCAGTTTTTGTTTCAACTCCTCCTTCAGTGCCTGTCAGGATACATTCATAGTAAGGGGGATTTCCAGCGGCAAGGGCCTGGACAGAGAGGGAAGGTGCCTGCGGGGCACCCACAAAAGTGCCACTTCCAAGGCTGCTGCCAGGACTGTGCAGTGCTCAAAACACTGCCTCCTCCAGATCACCAGACCTTGCCTCCATAAAACTTCTCTGATATGAACTTGACAACTACATCTGCATGTGCAAGAGAAGGAGGGTTTCTGCATATTTAGTTTGCTTGTGGAAAACAATAGCAACAATATGCATCCCCTGATTTTTTCATTTAACCTCATTTTGTACCAGGAGGTGTTAGTCCATTATGATCCTGGTAAGAATGGTACTTAAACTCTTGTGAACTATAATCTACAATGCCATTTGTTTACAATGCTAACAGAAGAGAATAGTGTAGATGATGTCATGTCCCTTTATATGGTGGGATGCCCAGGTGGTGTAGAATTAAGTGGGCCATCATCCCATGCACAGCATGCCAGACAAACCCCCTCTACAGCAGAGGTTGTCCCCTTTTGGTCTTTCAAGTTTTTATAGATTTTTCTTACAAGGAAACAACTCATCATTTCTACAGTCAAAGCAGAATCAATGTTCTCTTGCTGTGCTGTTAGTTAAAGGCAAGGCCAGGCAGAAGGTGTAGTCACCAGCGCTGAGCAGGAGCTGTCCATAGGCTGCTGTGTAATGCCAAGCTGGCTAAGTTTATCTCAGTATGAGGGATGTGAGCAGTGTGGCACAGCCTGCCTGGTGCAGCCCCAGCCTGCGCCTGCCCAGGATACCCGTGCTGTGGATCGCTGGCCCCTTGGTGTTCAGTAGTCAGGGCCACTACAATCCTAGGGCACTGGCAGGCCCAGTGTTCAGCTGAGGATTTTTTTTTTTAATCCAAGTACTAAAGAGGTGATAAGCTTTATAATTACACTGTATTCTTCATATTTCATTAGATGCCAGCTTATTTTCCTACAGATATTTTTTCCTGGATAGTTTTATAGTTTTTACATTTATTTACATAAGTTCCCTGGGCCTCTGTATCATTACAGGTCATGGGATGAATGTTAAGCCCTGCTCTTGCCTATATCAGCAAAGTCCTCGAAAATGGTTTCTTTATGGAAGAACTCTATGACACTAGTACTGTTTTAAAATATGTCACTATGTAGTGTAGTGAGTGAGGCTGAAGGAGGCCTTTTAAAAATAAATAATTGAAGCAGAAGTGAGCATCTTAGGGAAATATACAGAGTACAAAAGTGGGAGGAGTGGTTTTTACACCAGAGGATCATGTTGCCATGCAGATGGACTCAACAGGCTGGAGACTGGTCTGACAGGAGCATCAAGAAGTTCAATGAGGGGTAGTGCAGAGCCCTGCACTTGGAGAGGAACAACCCTATGCACCAGTACTACTGACTAGCTGAAAGCAGCTTTGCAGAAAAGGACTTGGGTGTCATGGTGGACACAAACGTGAACATGAGGCAGCAATATTCCCCTGTGGCAAAGAAGGCTAAGAGCATCCTGGGGTGTGTTAGAAGTGTCACAGGCAGGACAAGGCAGGAGACTGTTCCCTTCTGCTCGGAACTGGAGAGGTCACACCTCTAGGAAGTGCCCTTTCCACCTCTAGGCTCCCCAGTATGAGACATGGACATACTGGAGGAGACACCACCCAGTGGAGGGTCAAAAAGGAGACTAAAGGACCAGAGCATTTCTCTCCCATTACAAAGGGCTGAGAGACCTGTCACTGTTCAGTCCAGAGAAGGCTCAAGATGATCTCATCGAAGTGTATAAATAGCTGAAGGGATAGAAGGAGGGAAATGGATCCAGACCCTTTGTAGTGACAGAACTAGAAGCATCAGACACAAACTGAAACACAGGAGATTCTACAGGAGGTTCTATCTGAACATCGGGAAAACACACTTTTACAGCAAGGGTGACAGAGCACTGGCACATGTTGCCCAGAGAGGTTGCGGAGTTTTCCTACTTGAAGATGTTCGAAAGGAAGCTGGATGAGGTCTAGGGCAGCCGGCTGTAGATTGCCCTTCTCATGCAGGGGCTGGTCTCGCTGGCCTCCGAAGATGCCTCCCGTTGGATGGCTGTGTGACACTGTCTCCTCCGGATGCTGCCAGAGGAGAGCCCGGGAACGCTTCCTCGCGCCACAAGCACTCGATTAATTTCTGCGTGTTCCTCGCCACCCGCCCATCGCCTCTTCCCGGGAGCGAGCGACTGCCTCCTGGAGGCCGGACACTCCGATGTCCATCGCTGCCCCACGCCGCAAGCCAGAACCTTACACCCGGCGTGGGACGGTCGGGTAACCTCGCAGGCGCAGCCACTGCTCTGAGTGGGGGCGAAGAGGCGGAAGGGGCGCGGCCTGCTGGGAGGGGGCGGGGAGAGAGGACATATTGTCTCCCCGGCGGAAAGGGCGTAGCCGCAGTTCCTAACCGGCCTTTGAGAAAGGCGCTCTGCTATGGAGGAGAGTAGCGGCTTCCGCCTCTCGGCCGAGTGCCTGGACGAGCCGCCCAACAGCCGCATCTTCGTGGTGCTGGGCAAGGATACCGGGGAGGCGCTGATCCGGGAGCGTTTCGCTCCATTTGGGGACATCCAGAACATATGGCTCCTGCGGGACAAGCGCACCAACGAGTCCCGCGGCATCGCCTTCATCAAGTTCGCCCGCAGCTCGCAGGCCTGCCGAGCCATGGAGGAGATGCACGGCCGCAGCCTGGTCCCTGACACTAAGCCCATCAAGGTACAGTCGCCGGGCCGCTGCTCCCCCTTCCTGCCGGGGATCGGGGCTGAGGGCGAGCAGGTGGGGCCTGACGGTGTGTGCCTTAGTCCCTTCCCAGTATGGCGGCTGCGTAAGGGGCAGGCCTCTGCCGCCTCGTTTGTCGCTTTAAAGTAGTGCTGGCCTGCGCGGAGTAGCGGGGTGCCCCTTGGCGAGGCGTGTTCTGTGGCGGAGGACGGCCGTGATCAGACCCGGAAGGCTCGCAGCGAGCTGGCCGCCTCTCTTGGCGGCAGGCAGCGAGCCCGTGGCCTTCTCTCCACACGTCCCGCTGGTACGTCGGCCATTTGGGTCAAACCCGGCCGTTCCGGCTGCGGGGTTTGAGCGATCGCTCGCTCTTCTGGGGGAGCTCCTGTGGGGCCCATCTGTGCTGCACGTTCCCACGTGTGGCATAAGCTGCAGCAGGTTTGGGGAAAATGCAGTACCTGGAAACTAGGTAAAAAAACCTTTTAATTTTGAGAGAATCGCTATGAAATATTCTAAGACAGTCTTTTAAGTATAACCAATTCATGAACGCGAGTAAATAGAACTGTCTGAAATTTCATATTAGTTTTGTGTCTTTTGCACAGTTTTTTTTTCAAAACAGTAATTTTTGTTTGTTTTTTAATCTATGGATCTTGCTGGCAGCTTCCAGCCTCTAATAGTTTCCATATTCCTTAGGTACTAAGAATATATTAATTACTTAAAACAGTGAAAGAAAATTGAAAATGCAATTGATTCAGTAATTTTTTTTCTGAAGAACTTGACAAAAGATCATAGTTAAATTTCTTACTTTGCTACATGATTATAAGAAAAATAATTTAAAAGCTCTGTGAAATCAGTTGTGGCTTTTGCAGAAGTGACTTCATTTAAAGGTTGTTTGTATTTTTGTGGATTTTGTGTGGGATTTTTTTGTTTGTTTGTTTTTTCTATTACTTCGGAGATGAA
This sequence comes from Ceyx cyanopectus, assembly GCA_013401355.1. Lineage (NCBI taxonomy): Eukaryota > Metazoa > Chordata > Aves > Coraciiformes > Alcedinidae > Ceyx > Ceyx cyanopectus. The sequence goes on from VYZU01071968.1 coordinate 15,076, forward strand.
TTTAAAAAAAAAAAAAAAAAGAAAAAACCCCAAAACATTTGGAGAGTTACAGGTATGACAGGTTACAATCCTTCATAGATCAAGAGCTGCAGACTTCAGCGCAACTGAACAGTGAACTTGAGTAGCAAGGTTTTATTAAGCTTCTAGGCTTGTCTGTCTGCTTGCTTGCTTACTTATTTTTATACTACTGCTATAGTAAGTTGTTGCAGTAATGCATTTTTTACTACTTCGTGTGCCACCTGTGACATGATTAGTGCTTTCTATTCTTCATTATCCCTAGTGAGACCTTCAGCTGCCCTCAGTCCTGTTTGGGAGACCATTTGGGGTGTGTTATATTTGTAGGTCTTCTGTCACAGATGTATCTATAATCAGAGATTATTTTTCCCCCCTGTGTTAGGAAAGCAATCTTATGTACAAGATACCTACAAAGACTTATTAAAACAAACTATTTGTTTTGTTTTTGATATCTAGTTAAGACCCTTTCTCCAACAATTGTCTGTGTAATTATTTCATTAGGTATTTATTGCACAGTCAAGAGCTTCTGGAAGCCACCGAGATGTTGAAGATGAGGAGCTTACGCGGATCTTTGTTATGATACCAAAATCCTATACGGAGGAAGATCTGCGAGAGAAGTTCAAGGTACTCATTTCCTATTTGTTGTTGCTTTGTCTTAATGTATCAGAAGGGTTTAAAACGTGGAACTTTAATGCATTTTCAAATATTATAAATTTACATGCTTTTTAATTGTTCTAGATGTATGGAGACATTGAATATTGCAGCATTATTAAAAACAAGACTACTGGAGAAAGTAAAGGCCTGGGCTATGTGAGGTATCTAAAACCATCACAAGCTGCTCGAGCAATTGAAGAGTGTGATCGAAGTAAGACTCCTGACTGATTTCTTTCAGACTTTTCACAATAAGTTTGTATGATCAATTTACCTATAATTTTTAGCTTTGCTTGCAGGTAATTTATGATGTAATGCATTTTGAGACAAAGTCCTATTGCAAATAAAAAAAATTACAAATTTTCATTGAGAAGAGTCACCTGGTGATGTTCTTGCCAGAACTGTAAGTGACATCTGTGAAAAGAGTTTAGAAATAGACACAGGGTTTTCTTTCATGCATGGTAATGTAGGCTATGTACATAAGAAAAAAACATAATTTAATGTATCTTCTGCAATATGCCTATTAAATGTATTGATATAAAATTAATTATAAAAATGTATTTGAGCATCCATAAATATTCTATTCTGTTTTGATTGTATTTAAGGACAAATGAAACCAATGTGAAGTGTGAGCACTTTTGTGGTGGTGTTTTTTTGGTTGTTTTGTTTTAATGCAATACTATTATTAATCTGTTCAGAATGAAAGACTGTATGCTTTCAAATGTAACCATTTGTTATTTGTGCTCTAGCACCAAAAAGTTGTTAATGAATTTGAGTCCAGTGGAAGGCCACCAGGGTGGTCAAGGCTGAAGGACATGACTTAAGTGGAAAGAGAGATTGTGCTCACCCAGGAAAACAAAGGCTTTTTGGGAAACATAATGGCAGCTTTGCAGTCCAACCTCCTTTTCAGTGTTTGTTGAATCACTAATATAAAACAAATCAGTGTGTGGATACGTTTGGTTTTTTTTTTAATTTATTTATTTTGTTTTCATGGGGGGGCTGTCTTTTATTTCTCCAGCAATAGATATGGTGATTCCACATCATACCTGTCAT
>VYZU01071969.1:0-11342 GCA_013401355.1 Ceyx cyanopectus
ATATTCCACCGGAGTCACGAGCAGGCTCCGAGCTGAAGCTGTGTTGCTGTGGGTGCTGGTGCTTTGCCAGCTGCTGAGGATAAATGAAGTACCTGCTGGAGGGCAGCAGGGGCTGACTGGTGCATCCTCAGCACCAGGAGGAAGTATTTCTCAAGATGAGAAATGGGAGGAAGAATGTGGTGATTATTTATTTGCTTTCTGGTGCTGCATGGAGGTTTTTCTTATCATTGGAGGCTGTTGGGGGGGGTTGGGGGTGGGGGAATAAGTGTTTTAAACACATGCACAATGATGCCATTTCTGCCTCAAAAACTTGCTGCCTGATTTAAAGATGAGGTATGGCAGGGGAGAAGGAAAATAGTTGAGGATGACCAAGGGAAGTGGTGAGGGCAGAATGTGATTCTGCATATGGACCTGAGCTGATGCAGAAGCTCCCATTGCCTGCTATGGGCTGTGTGAGGTCTGTGGTTTAGGCAATAAATTGAGCTGATGTAATTCAGAGCAATGTTACTTTTAGTTAGAAAACGGGGGAGGACTGGAGGAGAAAAATCTGGAGATTGCTAATCCTTGACTTACTCATCAAACTTTCAAAGAGCAGCATGGTGACAAAATAGGAAATTTCCTGAAAGCTGTAGTTATTTGGCAGTGCTGATTTAGTGATTCACTTGCACTTGGTCACTTCACAGGGTGGGGGAAGGTAATTTAGGAAGTGTTAGCTCCTGGACTGATGGTAGCAGGCAAAGTGAAGGACAGATTAGTCACTTTAAGTTTCCAAAATCTTTTAGTAGATCTTTTCATCTTTGCCACAAAATGCCACTTCCTCCAATTTTGGTGTGACTATGAGCTGCTTTGTAACAGGAATAAGCTTTGATTTTTCTCTTGCTGCAGAAATAATGACCATCTGCAAAACCAGAGTGTGAGTTGAGGGGCTGAGCCTTCCTAGTCTGTGCCTGCCATGGCACGGGAGGTGTTTGCATCTGGGCTGCTTCTGACTTCTGAATTACTGCAAATGCTTCGTGTTTGAGCCTCGGGTGTGCAAGAGGAGGAGGTGAGGAGGCCAAGGGAGGGTGGTGCAGCCGTGCTGTTGTCTGTGGGTCACACATCTGGGTGAAGGGATCTAGATGGCCCCTGCAACTGTGATAGGAAGCTTGGTTTGGCAGGGGGGACCTGGCTACCCAGGTTTAAACAGCAGAGGAAAGCACAAGATGTTCTGAAGCTCAGCAAGGGTGGGCAGTGGGACAATGCTTGTCAGATGGCAGAATGACTCAGCAGGAAAATTCTGGCCATCTCCAGCCAACTAGGCCTTGGCATGGAGGAACAACATTTATAAAAGGAGATGGATGCCACAGCACAGAAAGAATGAACAGCTCTGTGTTTGACTGTGGTGATGTGAGATCAGATCCTCCTTGCCCTCACCATCATCATGTAGCTGTCCCCTGGGCACCACAGGAGGTGAGGAACACGCTGAGCTACTTCTATTTCAGATCAGCTTAGGTGGGCATTGTATTTTGGGGGGTGCAGAGCTAAAACACCCTTGCCAGGGTACTGAGGGCCACTGAGCCCACTGATCTGCCATGTGTTATAACTTGTGAAGCTTCCCAGATATGGAGATTTGCCCTACACCCTCTGGGCTATGGACAGGGAAACCAGAAATGGACCTGAAGGGCTGAAGCCCAACTCAAAAGCTAGCAAGACAATGGGAAGGCACCTAGGTGACGTCTAAGGCTGATGTGGCTATACAGACACATGCAGGGTTGCTGAAGGGCCACCATGTGTTGTTTTCTAACTGGGCATGCTGCTGTGTTGCTGCAGTGGTGTGGCTGCCGTGGAGAAGGGCAGTTGATGACGTGGAGCTGTGGCTGCAGAGCAGAGGAGGTATGACAGGGCAGGTGAGGGCTGGGTGAATGTGATGAAACCAGCTCTCAAGGCACAATCCTTGGGGTTGTGAGGGCCCTATGGACCCAGGTGGTCTGGGTGGGGCGAGTTCAGCTCCAGAGTCAAGTAACTGAAGGCAAGAGGATATAGTGAAGTGGATAAAGGGCAAAAAGCAATGATATGTCAAACGCATGGGGCAGCCTGGATGGCTCACAACTTAGGAGAGCATTTGGTAAGCAAAGAGTGCAAACAGAAATGCAAAGAAGTGATTGGGTTAATGTGAATAAATGAATCTTAGGAACTACTGTAGCTAGAAATAACTGCATGGAGCACTAGCCTGGGGAGCTGTCAGGAGCTGTCATCCATTGGAATGATAATTCCCTTGGAATAGGCTGAGCAAATCTAGCAGGCTGGCAGCCTCTTAGGAAAGAAGAGGGGATGTATTCAGCATCCTTCAGGTGTCCTGGGCCAGTTCAGAACTGCCACATGGCATCTTCATCTCAAATGCTACCTGCATTGTAAACGTGGCAGAAAGTTTGCACAGTCTCCTTTAAAGAAAGGATGCAAGATTGAATCCTAAAAATACACCTCTCTTTCAAGTGAAGTTTTAAACTGAGCTCCCACAGGACTCTGCTCTTCATGTGTCAGAGGGGTGGATTAAAAGAAGAAAAATGTGGGCCTTAAAAGTTGTACTTGCTCCCAAGTGACACCTGTCAGTCTTAGGACACATCCAAACAGGGCATCTCCGCAGCCTTTGCGATGCTAACGAATGCATTTCTAGAATAATAGAAAAAAAGTGTATGATTTGAATATATGTCAGAATTTATACAGAAGAATGTTATTTAAAATGAATAAAAATAAATGTATATAATTTGTACCTATGCCACCGGATTTTTGCATTTGTTTTTTTTGTTGTTGTTCATTAAAGTTCAGCAGGAGTCTTTCCACCTGATAGCAGCCAGCACTGGGTTGAAAGTGAAAGGATTGAAGCTGATCTCATCCCAGTAATGCCATTTGTTCCAAGAGAATTATTCCTTCATTATACCCCTGTATGCAAGATGAGAAGCGTGGCACAAAGATGTGTTTTTAACATCAGCTATTCCTAAGTACAGTTGACGTTGGGTGTCAGATAATCCAGTTCCACAATGAGCCCTGTGATCCTCTCGTGGCTGCTCATTAACCACGGCAGCTTTCAGCTCCTCATAGCCCCGCTGGGGCTGTGTGGTGCCTGCTCTGCTCTGTGCTGCTCACACAGCCTCTTGTCAGACACACACGGAACCTGCAGAGCAAAGCTGGGAACTGGAAGAGGACATAGGGTCAGATTTTCCTTGCTGACAACCATGGGGCTTCCAAAGGAAGTTGGTGTGACTGGATCCTCTGCAATCCATGTCTGTGACATTGATAGTTCCATAGTGGCTGCAGAAGGACCTGTGGAAAACTTGCATTTCTTCCTCAGTTGTTAGGGTTAGGAAATGGATGGGTTGGTTTTTTGGTGCAGAAGCAAAAACAAGTGCTAAAGGCTACTCTTTTCTGCTGAATACTGTTTACCTCTCTGGCCCTTATTAAGCAAGGAGAGGTAAGTCAGCATCAAAGCAACAAGCACTTGAAAAGTGCCCGTTCCAGTGTTTGAGCCAGAGCTCTATAGCAAGGGCCACAGCAGTGAAATTCTAGGGAGTTCATTGAGACCTGGTTGCATTAGGACAGTCTGACTGTCTATGACTTGGCTTGGGAGGAATTTTGCTCTGAACTGTGACAGGAGGAGGCATAGCTGACTGACAGCCCAGGTCCCCTTGGGAACAGGATAGCAAGGAGGACCTGAGCTCAGCTGACAGTGACATCTGTCCTCCTTGTGCCACCATCCTGCTTCAGCCACAGCACACTGAGCTGCTGGTTTTCATCCCACTCCTTTGGAGTGCGTGGACAACTCCTCCAGACCATTACCCTCCCCCTGAGTATTTAGTTCCTATATGTATCCTCCCTTTAACTCCAAACTTTTGTTTATGAGGTGGGAAGGATCTGGGATTGCCTTCTCAAGCAGGAAGGCTGTCGTCCCAATGACTTCCTGGCATGAGGCTTGAGCATAATCTCCCCAAATGTACTGCTAATTAAGATAAGGTTAAACAACATTAAGCAGATTATCAGAAGGCAAGTTGTTAACGGCTTCTAAACAATACGGTTCCCAGCCCTTTCTGCCCCTTGCAGCTTGTCAGTGCTGCTGCAGATTTTAAACCACAGGGCAGTGCAGTAACCCAGGGCAAATTCCTATCATGCCTGTGTGTATATCCACGTCTATACCTGCATGACTTTGTCCAGCAGACAACACTTGAATGGAGTAATAAACTAAGTAAGGTGGGCTCTGCTGCTTTCCTTGGAAAGACAGTGTGCTGGGACATGAATGGTGGCTCTGCAGACAGAGGTGCTGTGCTGCCCACAGCACACAAGCAGTGAGTGATCTGTGCTGGACTGGTGGCTGATGGATGCTGATTTAATGGCATGCATCAAATATATGGCACTTCACTGTAACCTGAAACAAGAGCAAAGGGGTAGTGTCCTAGGAGCAGGAGCTGTTCTGTAAACAAGAGAAGCCACGTTTCAGGCTGGCTGATCAGCTCCTGTGCCATATGGCAGACCCAGTTCTGCACTTAACTGCAGCTTGGCAGAAGGTGAGGCTACTGCAAAAGGGGACCCAGCCACATAAGGTGACAAGTATCTCTCAAGGACCATAGGGAGTTGATGAGACCAAACATCCCTTAGGATCATCAGACCCCAAATGCAAAGCATGAGGCATGTCCAATTGGATAAGAGAGGAGATTAAGAGCTTAGCTGTGCTAGGGAGTGCCTGGTGTTTCCTGGCAGTTTGAGGCACTAAGAGTGGCTCCATCACACACTTGTACACACCAAACTGGAAGACAGAGGGGATGGGAAGCCCACCATGACCATCTCATGGTTGCAGTGGCCACTATCACCAGTCTAAGGCATTTACAGGCTTACACCTTTAATTTGTTCTGAATAGCAAGAACAGCTGGTGTAGGTACATGGAGAAAATGGACCTAACAGGCCACCATAACAATTAAACCACAGAATTATCGTGGCCAGTGGTCAGCCCTTATCTGTGGCTATTTCCTGGCCAGGTGACAATCCCCCACAGCCTAGATGACAGTGAGCGAGGGAAACCTGACACACTTGGTATGGAGGAGGAAACCAAATCTAATGCTCAAGCACATGGATGGTTCCTGCTGTGGGTGAGAGCCAGGAGAGCATCTCTTGGAGTGGAGCTGCCTCATGTTACAGGTAAGGCTCAGAGCCAGCCCGAGCACCACACCCCTGGCTCAGGCTGTAAATATTGCAGGGAGTATTTCAACCCAGCACACAGGTTTCTGATAATGAATGAAAACCAAGGCAAAATTAACAAAGATCTTGAGAATCAAGGTGGGTGCTGGACCTGCAGCTGCTCCTGGCGTGGTCACCTCGGGCCAGGCCCCCATGTCCTCTGCACACACCCAGCAGTGCCCAGAAGGGGGAAGGCGGCACCAGGGGAGCCAGTGAAGCATTCGGGGATGTTCTAAACGCCCAACACAAGCGCATTTTCTCCTGGAAAAGCTGGAGAGCTGCAGCGCTGACATCTGTGCTGCACAACTGCCCCCCCCCGAGATGATTTCATAACGAGCCAAGCCGGGTTCCGACAGCAGCCGCCTGCCCGCATCTTCTCCCCTGCCGGTTACAAAGAATAGTGACTGCAATTGGAGGATAAAGCGTCATTATTTCTCTCTCCAAGTCCGATGCTGCTTGGCGCCGGGAAAACAATCAACCCCGGCGGCTCTGCCAGGCCTGGCAGGCCCCGGGGTGTCCAAAAGCCTCTTCCAAGTGCGTGTTATTGGAGCAGATCCCGAAAGCAGCCGGGGAGAGGCGGGGGTTGCGCTCGTAGCCCTGTCCCCCCCCTCTCCAGCTACCGCCCCGCCGGCTCCTTCGGGCGCCTCGCCGCAGACACGACGGGCGGGCGCAGCTTGCCCTTGCCCTCAGTAAAGATGGCGCCCGCCTTGTCGCTTGGCTGCCTCTGGAAAAAGATGGCGGCTAGCGAACGGCGCCATCGCTTCCCTCACTCAAGATGGCTCCCGACGGCTTTCTCCCCTTTACCCAGCCGGCGGTCTCCGCCATGCCCCGCCCCACTCTGCCCTCAGCCAACATGGCGCCTCCCGCCCAACTTCAGCCGCCGCCCGCAACAAATATGGCGGTTCCCCGGCCGTTTCTATCGCGCCCTTTTGCGCTGCCCCGCGCCGGCTTCAGCGGCTTCACCTCCGTCGACGTAAAGATGGCGGAAGCGGTTGCGGTTGTTTGAATTCCAGCGAAGCCGCCAAAGCCGCGCACAAAGGAACGGGAGCTGTGGCCGCCGGCGGGATTCGCGCCCCGGCGCCGCGATGGACTCGCTGCCGGGGGAAGACTTAACGCTGCCGGTGGCGTTTGAAGACAGGTAGGCGGGCGGGGCCGGGTTGAGGCGCCGGGCCCGCTGGCGCGTGTGGCGGAGCCGGGCCTGCCGGCCCCGGTGGGTGTCGGAGCAGCGACAGCCCCGCGGGCTTTCAGCTCCTCACTGGTCTCCTCCTTCTCCCTCAGCGTCAGCCTGGCCCAGCTGCCAGACGTCTCCCGCGGGGACCCCCGGCCCGGCCCGGCAGGCGGCGGAGGTAAGGCCGCATCGCGAGCGGGAGCCGCGGTGCCGGGAGCCGCTGTCAGACCCCGCAGTCCCTGCTGGCGGGACAGCCCCGCATCGCTCCTTCCCTGCTGGCAGGACAGCCCTGCCTTTTCTGCCCGGGGCGCGGTGCTTCTTGCGGGTCTGAAAGCGGAGAGACAACCGTCGTGCCCGAAGTAAAAAAGGCAGAAACTGTCTTGGAAGTGCAGAAGCTTTTTGTGAGTGGTGTCGGTTAAGAACAGTAACCCGCCAGCGAGCGCTGCAGCCGCTGCCTCGCCTGTGGGCATCGCTTCTCCGGCTCCTGCGTAAGCTGCTCAGCTGTTTTGCGGAGCGGGGCCGGGAAGTTGCACTTTGTGCATCATTCGATTTCCCGTGTGAAAGCACCATCTGGACTCGGTGTTTCTGCTTTTATCTGCTCACACACGTTAAAAAGCCTTCCTGGCTGGCTCCTGTTGAGCAGAAACTGTAATTCAGAATATTTTTCTATATGATGGCCACATCACTGATCATCTTCAGGTGTAGACTCGCTTGAAGCACTTTGTTTTTAAAGTTAAATGGCTGAACAGCACTATTTTGAAACTTCCTATGGGTGGTGGTGGTGTGAAGTGTTCCCAGTTCTCTTAGGTGAATTCAAAGTCTATGTTTTTGGTTTCTTTTTATGCACACAGGAGTCCAGCAACATAACTTGCCTGGCTGCATTGTGTAGCTTGAGTAGGTAGCTGAAAAGACAAATTAGCTGGTTTGCCAAGAAGATCTGTTTGCTCACAATAGGAAGCAAACAGGAGAAACGTTCCCATGGTGCAAAATAATGTTACTGTGTCCTGTGGGTGCTCTAGGAAAGTTGTCTTGGGAAATCAGTAGGAATGTCAAGAGTTGAAAACCACTAGTTGGTATTCTTTGTGTTATTTTTCAAGTTGGCTTTGTATATTTGCCTAGCAATTTTTGAAGGAATTTCCATTAAATACTTCCTTTTGGTTAGCAGGGGAGTCAGTCTGAGTTTTAAACTACCTCTTTATATACAAGATGTTGCAAATGCTGCATGTTTTACACAGTCTCATTATTCTGATTTCAAGTTTACTCTCACAGATTCAAGGGGAAATTAATCATGCAGTCCTGGTAAATGTGGCTGTTACAGGGTGTGTGTGCAAACAGACATTTAAGTATTTGTAGATTCAGGAGGGATTATATTTTGGGAACATAAATACTGACCCTTTCCTCTGGCCATGGTTCCCTTGAGTCTAATGTGGAGGCCTGTCCTGTGACCAGTATGATAATGACAAATCTGAACTGCTTTTTAATACTAGAGTATTTAATTTTAATGTAGGAATCCTCTGAGGACTTACTCTTGAAAGTTCACCTCAGGGAGCTTAATTTCAGTGTACATCTTGATTTAAATGGGTGATACTGGAATTTGGGAGCTCAAGTGATAGACAGTTTACTGTGATCAGAAAGAAATCCAGATACCCATTACTTAGCAGCACTAGCACGTCAGTAAACAAGGGGCAAAAAAAATGTACTTTTATTGTGTTTATTAGTGTAGGACTTGGTTGTTACCAAAGTGTAGAGATTCTGCTGCCTGACCTTGTTCTGTCTTCTGCACTGTCTAGTGTTGCCAGATGTGGCAGAAGATGCAGTTTCTCCAACTAGAGCTCGGACCATGAAGGACTATGAAAAAGTAAGCAGATTTTTCATATGACTTGGTGGCAGATTTATGGCCAGGGCATTTCTGACCTGCTGTGTGAAGTGTTGACACTGGGGACAGGTTCTCAGCTTGTCTGTCAGCACAGCCCTGGTGGAGGTGTGACCAGCTGGCTCTCTGGCCTCCATTTCTGGAGTATTGCTTTCAAAACCAGAGACAAAAAGTCATTGTTGAAACTTGCCAACTGCTGCTCTGGATTTGTGAAGTGAAAATTGGCACCTTATGCTCAGAAGTTCCTACAGTCACCAGAAACATAAGAACTTGGTTTGCAAGTCAGCAGTTGATTTATTTTGGGGATGCATTGTTTGGTTTCAGATTTGGCTTTGTAATTCCTTGAGTGCTGTGTAATGCCTTTTATCTTCTCAGTTTTGTAGCAGTGTGCTTGGAATACCTTTGTTGCAAAGGTCTGGTTTCACTGTGCCAGTTGTGTAGATAAAATTGCTTTTGGCACATACTAGAATATAAAGGAAAACATGAGATTGAATGATGGATATTCCTGATATTTATTTAGATTAAATAAACCAATTTCTTACAACTGCTGAATGCTGATGTGCTTGGGGTATAGCTGTGTTGCAGGATAACACCACTCTAAAAAGCTTAAAATTAACTCACATTCTTAGGATTGCATGAAGAAACTGGAGAGGGAAAAGCACTGGACAATCTCTGAGGTGCCTCAGAAGAAAAGGTGCCAGAAAAAAAATGTTTGTTCTGTGTGATCTCAAGGAGGAAGTGTGTGTGTGTGTGTGTGTGTGTGTGTGTGTGTGTGTGTGTGTGTGTGTCCCCAGATCTCTGCCTTCCTGAAACATACAGACCAAGTTACTTACGCTGAGCTGTAAAACTGTGGATTCCAGCAGCATAATGAAGCTCAACAATCCATTCAAACAAAGGAAGAAGCAGCCATTAAATGTAATTAAACAAGGAGATATTTCTGTAGCTTCTCTTTTTGAGTCTTTAAGCTTGCTGGTAGCTGGAGGCTAACTGAGAAAAGGAGCATTTGCTTTCTGTGCCCTTTTACTGTTTCCAAGCTGTCTGGTAGCTGCCTGCAGATGCACTTCTGCACTGATGTCAGAAGGCTGTTCTTGGCTCACTTCAGAACAAATCTGAACTAGATAAAATTCCTGCTTGGAGATGGTTTGTGTATTTATATTGCTGCAGTAATTCAGTGATCTTTGAGGCTGTGTTTATTTATACAGGATATGAGAAGGAAGTAATTAAAAGAGCGGGCTCCTTGCCTTGAAGCTTGAGGAGAACAGGATGGATGTAATGGCCCTTGAATGGGCTTAAGGGTGGATCTGTGTAGAAAAGGTTCTTCTATCTTTAGACCTGAAGAAGAAGCTGAGAGATTTTTGAGGTGTAGATTATATTTTTATTTTTTTTTTACTGTTTATGGTGTGTCCCACTTTCTTGCAGCATGGGGGGGAGCCACCTTGTGACAGAAAATGTGATTAAATGGGCAAAGCAAAGGGCATCTCTAATTGAGGATCTCATAATGGTTCATGAATATCAGGGTGGTTGGTATCAAGGTATGAAACTGAGTAATAGTATTTTAATAATATTGCTGATTTGTTTGATGTTTTGCTTTTGTTTATTTTTCTTGTCTTCCCAAACCCTCTTCAGTTACTAAGTTTTGCTGGCTTGTAAAATGGCCTCTGCAGCAAAAATGGTGTTGCACTGTGAACCACAGCCCTGCTGACAGATGCCTTTGCCTAAAAGTGGCTCTGTGCAGAGCTGGGAAGGAGCTAAACTGAGCTAGGCCAGTGGTATTTGTTACTGAGGAATATTCTGTGTAGAGTGTCCTGTGTTGTCCTGGCCTGTTAAAAAGTGTCTCTGTTGTTTGTCTAATTTCATTCCTTTTTTAAATACAGAAATCAAAATGCACAAAGGAATTAAGCCTGGCTTTAAATGTGTGAGAGAATTGCCATTAAAATCCCTCTGCTCTGTGAATTTGTTCATATTTTACACATTGTCTTTTATTAAGCTATAACTTTGTAATTGTAGTCTGCCTGAATGAACTTTCCTCCAAGAAGCAAATGTCAGAGATGATGCTGGTTTCACTTTGTGGTTTAGCATTGCATAGTCTGTTTTATTTGCCTTTTGGAAATAGTTCCCTCTCGTGTTCAGTTCTGTTGCTGCTGAAATGCACATGAGCAGAGCTCAGGGATGCTGAGTTCTCTGGAAATGTTTTTTTTTTTCCTTTTGATTTGTGTTGGATGTGTGAAGTAGAAGTCAACTGATGCAATCTTTGCATGGTGTCTTTGGCACTTGGATTTTTTTCTGAAGGAATAGACAGAGGCTGTTAGGAGTGATCTCTACTGACAGCTCAAAAATCAAACCCAGGCACTAAACCCACACTGTAAGATCTGCTGTTGCCAGCCAGAGCCTGGTGCAGTTCTGCAGCCTGGCTTCATTTAAATACATTCTTTGCTGTCTCTGAAAAAGGATTCCAGTTTTGAGCAATATTTTGCACTGGGCTCTGTGACTGTGCAGAATTGGGTTGTTTTCATGCTTACATCTCTTTGAATGCTCCTGAAAACTCATCCTGGTTACTCAGGATGCCCCTTGCTTCAAGCAATTACAACTTGCATAGTTCCAGTTCACATCCAGTGCTATGTGATCATCCAATTGGAATTGGAGGGAAGCAAAGATGAAGTTAAATGTATGTATTGCTGCTGCTTCTAAACACAGGCTTCTTCAGGATGTGTGAATGGGCCACAAAGTTTCTGTAGTCAGGCATATTCCAGTTGCTTGGATGATCTTTACTTGTGTGAGTAATGCCAAGGCATCTTTCTGTTCAGATGGTTAAACTGAAGAATTGTTTGCAGCTGCAGGTTCTGAATGCAGTTGCAGAAAATAATCTGAGGTTTCCCAAGCCAAATATTTTAAGAACTGTATTGCTAATAATTTTTACAAGTGGTGCTATACTGTTCTTGAAAAGCCTCTATAAATATTTTATTAGTAGCTCTGTAACATATTAGATTTCCTTCTGCTGAGAACGTCTGGCTGGGGACATGAGTCTTATTTGAATGAATGTTTTATGCTTAGTCTCTTAAAAGAAATTTAGAGGGAGACTCCTTCCTTTAATGAAACCAT
>VYZU01071970.1:5207-19818 GCA_013401355.1 Ceyx cyanopectus
AATCTCACAAGTTTGCTTTTTCCTCACAGCTCTAACCACAATTATCCAAAGACAGCAGGAAACCTTCATTCCATATTTTAAAGCACGCAGTTATAGAGAAAGGTCTGGAAAACATGTAGTGGCCATGCCCTAATTACACAGTAATGAAATATAAACTTCCCTAATAATGATTTTTTATTTTTTTTTGAAGCAACAAGTTTAAACTTCTGAGAGGCTCGAGTCATGACTTTTTCATTCTGGAGGCTGGGCATGCTACAAAGGCAAACAATCCTCTCTGCCTCTTAGTGTCTTTCCCATCCATTCCTATGCCAGAGTGTCACAGAGAGTGCTAATGAATGACATCACTCTTATGAAACACAAGATAAAAAGATGTAGTCCTGCATTATATATAAGTATGTAAATATAGAATTTAGCCTGTGAAAAAGCTCCTGGAGATGTTTTAGGGAATTAAAAAACTGTAAAGCAGTACCTCATAGACACCTGAAAAACAAGCTAGTCCAGCATAGCAGGATTAAGGGGGGAAATGAAATAAAAAAGACTGCATTTTTTAAACCTCAAAAATACCATTAATAGCCTCTCTAAGCACAATGGTATTGCTCTTTGGTGACCTTTTTCTTATGATGGAATATACCCAGTTTTGAAACAAGCACCCTGTGCACCACAGAAAAGCCAATTCTCTTCAGAAAAGCTTTCATTTCTATCTGTGGTATGTTGCACAATGCCAAACTAAAATCAGAATTTATCACAGGTTAAGCACTAGGATGTTGGCTGTGTGGAACTTCAGACCAGGATAGATGTTCAGAGGTGTTAGTAGAAAACAGGAATTGCCTGTGGAAAGAGTAATTACACTGCCAGGTTGTTCTCTTGTGCTGGTGTTTGTCTGTGGACTGTAGACAGGGATACAGATACGTGCTGTTCTCCCTCATATTTACCTTCTCAGTGAGGTCTGTAGCTGAGCACTATATTTTGTGGTGCTGGACGTGCAGGTGACAGACTCCAAAGCCTGCTGGGGTTGACATTTATCACTTGTAATCAGAAAAAAAGCACTGTATTCCATGATTAAAATGTTATAGGACCTTCTGAACAAGGATTCCATTGGAATATGGAGCTGTCGTGGATTTTATATTGTCTTTACTTAAATTATCTGCTCTGGAGTCACCCTTCAAACTGTGATGAGGATTCTTAGTGGCAAAACCTTTATTTAAGGGAAAATATATCTCACTGTGTGCCATATATTAGAATGAAAAGCATGGAACATCCCTTTATAAAAAGCTGGTTTTAATGTAGCAGAAGTAAATCAAAATTCAAGAGTATATTTCACAGCTGTGCTGCATTTAATACACTGTTCTATCTTGTTTAAACTTGCTTTGAAATAACATGCAAGAGAAGGTTCTTAGTGGTGCTGGTTATTGCCTTAAGATAGTAGAAAAGTGGTTTTGACTGAAAAATATTTCCTTTACACAACAATAGAAAGCAAAAAAACAAGTATTGACATCTTCCTGTGTTAAAACAAGAAAACCATGTCATTTGGAAGGCTTGTTTTATTTATTTTTTCTTATTGCTGGAGGTCATTTGTAATAATATTTGCTGCAAGAGAACTACATTCTCAACATGAGTACAATTGCAGGGGTTTGATGGTCTTAATTAACAAGAGCTAAATGTAAGCACTTGACAAAAGAATGTGGCAGAATGGTATTTTTGCCCCATTCACTTCCAGCCACTGCTGCTTGAGAAGAGACTTTGCTTTCTTGCTTGCATTCTTCAGCTAGGATTTGTGAAAGCAAATGTGAACACCACTATTGCAAGTCTGGAATTGAGCTGAAAGAAGCCAAAAACAGTACAAAAGGAGCTGATTTTCTGAATTTAATAGCAGCTTCACTCAAAAACATCAAGGAGAAAAAGGCTGGTTTTGACAGGTTTTAAGTTATCTAGATGCATTATTTAGAAATACATCATGGATCACATTTTGTAGCTCAGAGAAAATGACTTTGTCAGAGGCACTGCTAACAATATCACTGAAAAAATATATTTTCACAGGGAAAGTGGTCAAAAACTTCAAAGATGTCTGCTCAAAATACTGATGTGTGTACTCCATGTATCAGGAAATAACTAACAGAACTCTATGAATAGTTTCCTTAGAAATCTAAGGCAGATTTACTGAGCTTTAGTCAAATCCAAATTATTGCCAGAACAAATATTCTGGATCCCTTGGTTTAGCAATTTGTTTCACTGCAGTTTTCTTGCAAGCTTTCTAGCTACAGGCTACCTCACTTCTTCGCAGGAGCAAGTGTAGGAGCATCAATTTTTATCCCTTTTTTTTTATCCCTTGCTAAATTACAACAGGGGAGAAGAAGGGTCTTTCCAGTCAGAAAAAAAACATTCACATGCTATTGAAAGATGGCTCCCTTTGAAATTTTATTCCCTTTCTGTTTAATTTAGTATGGCTGCTATGAAATTTGAATAAAGCCATGAAAGGCTTCCAGGAAAATCTGAAATGCTTTATCAGGTGACACTTTCAAGTCTGTGACAGTTTTAAACCTCTTATTTATCTATTTTTTTAAAACATTTTGTTAGCATTCTGTTGGCAAAAACACAGGGGAATGGATCTATCTCCTAAAACCCCTAAGGAATCTCAGTTATTTGCTCAGCACACACAGCAGTGCATACAGCATTTGTCTTGTACCTTGCAAACACAGCAATAGACTTTAGGTCAACAAACATCTACACTTAACCATAAAAATCTTTGATAACATCACAAAGTGCATAAGAAACAAGACAGATATTCAATATACCACAGAACTCAGTGACCCTTTGGAGCTGCTACACATGGCCTTATGCTCTTTTTTTATCCATTAGCAGCTCTCTTGTAGAAGAAGTACCAGCTACATCAGTTCAATCCTGATGCTTTAGTTCATTTCTGACCTGGGACTTTCAGTGAGTTTTAGCTTGGGATGCATTAGGAGGAGTGTGGGCAGCAGGGCAAGGGAGGTTCTCCTCCCCCTCTGCTCTGCACTGGGGAGACCCCAACTCGAGTAACTTGTCCCAGTTGCAGAGGGGACAGCAAACCAGCAGTTATGGGTTTGAGTGGTGAAAAGAGACCCGTTGCTGCCTTCCTGAGAAGTTTTCTCCCTTGTGGCTTTGATGGAGAGACATGGAGCTGATGGAGCGGGGCCAGAGGAGGCCACAGAGATGCTCAGGGGCTGGAACAGCTCTGCTGTGGGGACAGGCTGAAGGAGCTGGGGTTGTTCAGCCTGGAGAAGAGAAGGCTCTGGGGGGACCCGAGAGCACCTGCCAGGGCCTGAAGGGGCTGCAGGAAGGCTGCAGAGGGGCTGTTTCCAAGGGCCTGCAGTGAAAGGACGAGGGGTAATGGGTTTAAATGAGAGCAGAGGAGATTTAGACTGGATCTCAGGAAGAAGCTCTTGCCCTTGAGGGTGGTGGCTCAGTGGCACAGGCTCCCCAGGGAGGTGGTTGAGGCCCCATCCCTGGAGCTATTGCAGGGGAGGTTGGCCAAGGCTCTGAGCAGCCTGGGCTAGTTGAGGGTGTCCCTGCTCCCTGCAGGGGGCTGCACTAGATGTCCTTTGGAGGCCCCTTCCAGCCCTAAACATTCTAGGATTCTATGATGCTGAGACACCAAAGTGGGCTTGAGTCTCTACAATATAATGCAGTAAACAAAACACAAAGAGAAACCAGAATTTGGGAGTGGTGGATGGTGTTTACAACCATCACTGACCCCAAAGAAATGGTCTGAGCCTTAAACCTAAACGGGAGTGAGGTGGTGACAACACCTCAGCTGAGAGGGTGAGGATGCCTGTCATGGGAGGCACAGGACACCACACCTTTCATGAGAGGGATGCTGGAGGTGACAGTGCTGGCAGAGATGCTGCCACTCTGTCAACACACTGGAACAAACAGGTCTCTGGAAAGGGCTGCTGCTGAGCACCTCATGCCAAGTTCAGGCTCCTTCCACAGGGATAGCACTACAGATAAAGACACAAACTATGGAGGGATCATTTACACTCACGTGAGGCAAAACACTGATTAGAAGCTTCAGCTTTTGCTGTCTGGATCTCAATCAGGTTAGTGTTCAAAGGCAGAAATGTGACAACCTAAAAATAGCTGTCAGAAGCACAGGCTAGAAGACAGCTTGGTGTCTGGGCTTATTTTGACTTGTGAGTGGTGGTGTGAGAGGCTAAGGAATTACAGAGATAATTTAAGGTGTTCCTCTTAAGGCAAAGCAGTAAAACTCCTGAGATATGAAATTAATGCATCAAATTGGAACCTAATCACTTCAGCAAAGAGCTTAATACTTGACTTGCCATTTATAATTTACACTTGATTAAAAGGAATTTGAATTACACATCTCTGTGACAAGAACTGATTCAGACAGTGTAGAGAAGGAAGAAAGTCAGTTTTGTGGGGTTTTCTAATCTTAATTTCACTTATTTATAGTGACATATCATTTCCAATATGAAAGCAAGGGCTGACATACTTAGCTTTAGGAGGATATGGAAAAGTTTCTTCTTCTACATACTGTCTAGAAGAGATTGCAGCACCTCAGTTACATGGTTGGAAATGCACCCCCCTTACAACAACCTCTGTACTACACACTACAACAATGAAGAAATTAAAGCTTCTTGACTTTTCCTAGTAGTGAGGATGCCCAAAGTGACCTGTAGGTTGCCAGGCCCCAGGTCCCACTGCTGCTCTTGCTCTGCTGGCCCCTGTGGGCACCAGAGTGTGAGGGGTTGTTAGGGAGCTAGAAGATCATCTAGTGCAACCCCCCTGAAGAGCAGGGGCACCTAGACCAAGTCACCCAGGAACAGATCCAGGGGGGGCTGGAATGTCTCCAGAGCAGGAGACTCCACAACCAAGAAGGGATGTGGTGTCAAAAGTCTCTGTGTTGAGGCTTTCATACTTCCCCAAGCAGTGGAGTATCAGGATAATATTGCTGTTTCTGCTCCACTTCAGGGAATTTTAGGAGCAACCACTAAACTGTGCAAACAAACAAGGAGATTTTTATAAGTCCTGAAAGACTCTGCCTTATCATATTGCTGTTAAATGTGGTCTGACAGCCATTAATCCACAGAAAATGACTACAAATCTCTTGCTATGAGAAAATAGGTGCAGAGGAAATAGCAGCTTTGCAAAAGTTGAAACCTATGTTTAATTTTCTAACAGGGAAAGTTTATGAACCTGATTCCTATAATTAATAACTACACACACACTTCCCCATCCTGACTTCAGTCCAGTGCAAACATTTGTATTTTACCAGAGAGGGAGAAAGCTGTGATATTTACCCCAGCAGAAAGACCAAGCACAGGGGAGGAGATCACACTGCCAGGACAGTGCAGAATGGAGCAGACAACTCAGATTTCTCTCCCAGAAGAAATATGGATGCTCTTAGTAGGTTAGGTTTTCATCTAGATCAACAAGGGGGAAACAATGGTGCA
The DNA here is from genome assembly GCA_013401355.1 of Ceyx cyanopectus. NCBI lineage: Eukaryota > Metazoa > Chordata > Aves > Coraciiformes > Alcedinidae > Ceyx > Ceyx cyanopectus. Next base: position 10,658 of record VYZU01071970.1, read on the forward strand.
TTAGCTAGATATGGCCTGCCAATTAATTTCATATTCAAATTCATATTCATACCAGAATTGAACTAATATCATATTAAATATATCATTAATGCTCAGCATAAGTTCATTCTAATGAGAGGTTCAAGCCTGAGATTTCAAGTGCTACTGCAATGCAAAAAAACCAAAAACAAACTGAAATACCTATTTCCTTTTCAGCTATGGAAAAAAAAAATAATCTGTATGATATAAGAAGTACACTCCATCAGCTCACATGTGAAAAGACTGGCTCTTTAACACTATGATTTATTTAGAAAGGAAGCCAATGTTCTGGATAAGCAACCTACTCTTCATAAATATTAACAATATTAACTATCAGCACCATGGTGCTGTAAGTGAACCTTACTTTAAGGTCAAAGCCATCCCTCTGGCTATTACTTGCAAAATGACAAAGGAATTGTACACATTTATTTTTTTCTACCCTCTTTCTCTGTCTTTTAAAATGATTTAACTCTCCAATGCTCAAAGCAGGCACTTGGAGATGAGTTTACTTTCCAGATCACTTCTCCCAGACATTCTAATAGGAGGGATTCTCTCTTTGAAGCATAAAGAAACCATCATTTAAGCCTAAAGAAAAACACAGGCTAAGTGATGTCAGTTTTATGATGCTGTTTATTACCACCTATATTATCACAGTTTGAGCCAAGGATTATTCTGCACTTACTCCCAGGTAATCCACTGGGATCACTGCTGTCCCAGATGAAGACAGCACAAGGCTGTACTAAGGTAATTTCAGTTCCAATGTGCATTTAATGGAGGAAAACTACAGAGTGGAACTAACAACTTTAATAAACAAATAGGTTTCTTTTAGCTCTTACACTGAAAGGCATGAGGTGAAAGGGAACTCAAATTCCCAAGCTCATTCAGAAGTAGATGGCAATTAGGAGCACCAAGCATCTCTGAAATCTCTGCAGAATCAGGGTCACTTCACACATCAGCCCTCAGCAAATCAGCTCAGGGAAATGAAAACTGAGTGTTCATGAAAGCACACTAATAATTACACTAATTTCTGCTCAGCCACATCTAGAAGACTTTTGCTAAATGTCACTAACTCCATTTTTCAGAGTTACTAACATTACAGCCTGAGTAACTTAGGAAGTAATACTCAAGGTGTTAGGATACCTCAGGTGCTCAGGATATTTGTAAAAAAAAACAACAAAAAACCCCCAAAAAACTAGTACCTGAGCTAGTTTGCAGACAAATATTTTTCTTAACAGTTCACAGACCACCCCTGTGTCTTCCCCAGGTAGCATCACTGAAGACATTCTAGAATGTGTGTCCTGAGCATCTGTCTACTTCATGATCTCAATCCCAGAAAAGACCTAAAACCTAAGCAAATGAGTTTTACAAACATCTCTGCAAGAGCTGCAGCACACAAATTACCCTAAGGTGGGAATTTACCCCTAAGTGACAAATAAACAGCAATTTGGCATGTGCAGAGTACAACATGGCAAGGAAAATCAAGAGCAACCTCCAAATGGGAGTGGGGAGAAAGATGTGAACTTAAAAATCTCTCTTCTACATATCCTTATGGGGAAAAAAATGGCAACACTTAGCAGGTTATCCCTATCTCCTCAGTATTTCTTTCACAAAAGGTCTTTTTTATTTGCTAACTGGGATGAAGACATCACTCAAGAGTTGAATATTGAACTGAAGAGTCTAGGGGAGCTTATCTGGGGGTGAGGAGGATGAAGAAAACTAATAACTCCAGCAATACTTTTCAATCACCTCCTAAAAAGGGTTGAAGTGTAACTGCCCAGGAAAATCCAGGCCTGAATTCCTCACATTTGCAGAATTCCAGGCACAGTTATGACAGGGAGGAGCACTGCCCACGTGCAACACCACCAGCAGTGACCAAAAGCATTGCCAAATGTCTGTCTCAAAGATGAACACTTTCTAGAATAAAACAGGGCCAAAAAGTGAAGCCACACACAAGGAAAGCAAGGCAAGGCAAAGAAGTTCTTTCATGAGTGTTATCTCCCCTGCCTACCAAGAGCTGCAGAAGATTCCACAAGGCTGAAGTCATCTGAGCTAAGAGAAGGTGGCCAGCATGGGAATGACACCTTTATTATCACCAGTTTCCAGGCTGAGAGGAAACAACCCTACCAGTTAAGCAGTTATCTGCACATTCTCTTAGGCTTTTCTCCTCTCACTCCTTCACTCAAGCACCTTATCAAAGAAAACACAAACAAAAACCAATTTAGACTAGAAGAATCTTCTTTGAAAACCAGCAGAATTTCCAGCACTCTAGGACTGCTGATGACAACATGAAGAGAACATTTCACAGCATGAAGCAAACAGAATTTTTTAATTAAAAGCATGCAGTAGTTTCATGAAAAAAAAAACCAAACACAATTCTTTCTGGTATAGACTGAAATGATTACAGAATCCTGCAAAAACAATACCAGCCATATATGTACTGATGGGACAGGAGGGAAGCTGTCATCAGCTGGAAGTTTCACTTTAAACTGACTGGATTCATACTCTTAAATTAATTTATATGGAGGCTATTCATGGAATGCACTCAGCTTTTGTGTGTTATGCCAAAAAATTGATTTTCTTCATTGACATAAGTACCAGGAGACCCATAGTAACATATAACTGGCTGCAATTTATATTTTGCATCTCTAAAAGGCTATTGAAAGAATAGAGAAAAGGTTTGAGGTATATGAAGTATCTGCCATGTGCAGACATAAAGGCTGAGCTTACCAAGGAGACTGCCAGGGGATGTGGCTGCAGCATGGAGAGATCATGGGGAAACCAGCAGGCTTGTTCATTGAAGAGCATAATCCTCAGTTGCAGAAACTGATGCTAGATCAATTCAATTCAATTAATCATTTGTTTGGACTTTGACAATGATAGAAAAAGAGCTATCAAAGCAAAACCTTGCTTGGTTTCAGATCAAGGCTGGCTGGCTGGCCCTCCACTTGCATGCCCTGCTGCACTGGATATTCCTGACACGAGCCTTCCCCCTCTGTGTCAGAGGCAACTTGTTAGCTGCTTCAAAATCCATTGCAACCAGTGTAGCAAGAAAATAAAGACAAATAAATCAGCTGTGAACCCTGTGGCTCACAACCTAATTTTCCAAATATGCATAAGTTGGTGACATGAAAATCAATTTCCTCTGGAATGTGCTTCCCCTCAGCAAGGGCTATTTCAGTGCCAGTGATGGGATACCATTCAATGCAAGTGGCAAGATTATTTTTTTACCCCCCCCCACACAATGGATAAAAACCTTCATTTTCTGAACTCACTGAGTAGGTTTTAAAGTCTTGGGTTTTTTTTTTTCATAGCATTACTATGTGTATTTTGGAAGAAAAAGGCCTGAAATTTTCAGGGTAAAAAACAGGGAGTATTAGATTGCTGTGACTGAGAAAAGCAGTTGGAAGAATATTCAGCCAGAGAACCAAGAGAAGTCTTGCCAACAATGTATTTTTTGAGGGGGTTGAGGGTTACACATAATGCTTCTTATGGATACAGGACATNATATATAAATTTCTCCTCTCACAATAGGTGACAGTAGAAAAAAAAAAGAAAAAAAAGAAAAAAAAGAAGAAACAAAGAAAGAAGAGGGAAATGGGAGGAGAAGGAATATTTGATGAGAAGTCTTTCCTGTTCTCCCTAAGCCCACAAATCCTCAGGACCACCCTGGATATAAGTGAAAACATGCCAAAAAATAAGAGAGGAAATGTTCTTAAGAGAGTGGTTCCATTTCACCTTGTAGCTGTAGCAATGCCAGGCTGCCATTTTCATTTCATTATGTAAGAACATGGCTTTTTACCCTCAGTTTCCATTAGTTACAAATCATTTTCTATTAGCAATCCATTTTTTTTTAAATTGTGACAAAAATTAGCTCTCAGAAAAACAGCCTCAGTCGTATCAATTCCCAGAGGCAAACTTGTTTCAGCCCATTCTGAATCCCAGGCAGTAAACAAATCTATAAATCCATTTGCACAGCATCAGCAGATGAAGCACTGGCATTTTTGGAGGCAGGGAGAGATGTTGGATAAACACAAAAAAACCACAATTTTTAGAGGATTGGCAGAGGGTTACATTTAAAAAAGCTTGAAGTGAAAGAGAAAACAAATAGTTCAGAGAAAAATAATGATAAAAACCACAAAACCATCTCAATTCTCTGTATCCAGCAGCATTTCACTCAGGCCTGTTTACACCAGGAGTGGAGCTTCTTCCATCTTCCATGTGGGGGGGGAAATATCCCTTCCCAATTATACTATTTAAACTGAAATTATATGTATTTTTTAATAATGTCAAATCCAATAGAGAAAATCAGTCATCTTCCCTCATGCATCTGAGGGGGAAAATAATAAACATAAATAAATAACATAAATAAATATAATAATAAAATAAATAATAATCTAATAATAAAATAAAAAAATCAGAAGTGTTAGAGGAAAAAGACTAGAGAAATTGCCTTTTTTATGCCATCCAGTTGGATCCAAAGCACCCCTTGGCCAGCACTTGACCAACTTCAGTGTTTCCCTCACTCCAAGTGGCAGCAAGTGTGACAACCTAAAGAAAATACAGTTAAATATGCTAGTTTGACAACATCTATTTAATCTGACTTTTTGTACTAGTGATGGAAATGATGCAGCAATCCCCTTTATTAAATGGATGATGTTTTGGTTGATGAGGGAAATTTCTGGGCAAGGTATGAAATGCCACACTGAGCTTTCTGTGCAAACACTCTGGATCTACATCCTCCTTCAGTTTCCTCCTGAACCACTTTTGCTTTCCCTTGCAATTCCTCACTGCCAAATAAATGTATTTCCAGCTGTATCTGTGGGAAACAAATAGTGTCATGCAATGGCCAGCTAGGAAATGCACACCTGTCATAAACTACAGAGCTTCTCAGGGGATAGATTGGGTTCCATTCCCAACTTACCAAGAAAGGATACAATGGAAAAATGGATTGGTGTCAACTACCAGATGTTTTCAAGCCTCTCTAATTAGGTAAAAAATTAAACAACTGCTATGTTCTATATTACAGATATTTTGCAGATGTTTAATTCACATAAACATAGAGAATCTGATTTTCATTTACATCCAGGCCTCTTTACAGTGCTTTGGCATCACAACATCACTTAATATTGGTGGAAGTTATTTACATTTGCTTTGCAAATTCCTTTTCTGCTAAGAGAGCAGAATAATTTCCTATAAGCACATCAGAATCAGGTCTGTAGTGTGCTGGGGAAGACTTTATCAAGGAGTCATGAAGGAGACCAGAAGGAAAAAAAAAGAAAATCTTATTTTCTGTTAGTATTTATGTTTCATGTAGCACAAATCTGCTGAGAATGAGTTAGGATCTATTAATCTCTGCTGTATATCTTTGCAAATGCCACTGCATATTTAATTGTAACTGTGATTAATTTGCTCATGAGGAACACAAAATGTCCATCTATGATTTCCTTACCCACCCAGGCCTTTTCCTCAGGCTCTGCACAAACCCCCAAGCTGCAAAGAAAAAAAAATCACTTAAATTCTGATTGCAGCAAAAGAACAGCAGTTTCTCATCTTAAGAACAAGAAGAGAGAAGAGGAAAATTATCTCTAGGCAAGGTAAAACTTCAGTAAGAAATCTAAATGGAACCAAGTGAACGATTTCACTCTGCCCCAACAATGAAGGGGGGAAAAAAGCCCCTGTGTTCTTTCCTAATAATAAGGATGGTTTAACTCACTGTTCACAGCCATCATTTAGTAACTCACAGATGAACACTCAGGATACTCTGGAAGGTACTGAAAATTCAACTGAATGCATCTCATTTTTACTTTCACCTCAAGTAATAATTACCAGAACTCTCTACACTCAAAAATGACATTTTTAACCTCAATAATTAGGTGTTTTCTAAAAGAAAGGACTAAAGACAGGAAGATGATTGACAATGCTTATCAGCATCTGTCTCCAACTATTTCAAACAAGGTTTTCTCATATTCCTTAGTCTTGGATGTCTGTATTAGCACTGACAGCAACACAGCCCCTCCACTGGGGACTCTGCTGCTGGAAAGAAAAGCCTGATATATCATATGCTTAAAAGAAAGAATGCCTGGACTGAGAATTATTATTACTACAGAAGATTAGGCAAACATAGAGGGTTCACAGGGTATCATTTTGCTCTTGGAGAAGACTGCAGCATGGTTATGAATGGATTTTATTTTTCTCTTGGCATTACTGAGTCATTCTTTATCTTTTAGCCATCTGGTGTCATTTCTAATTCTTCTCAAAGATGGGCAGGCACACTGTGTGCTTAGAGTAGCCAGCACTTTTGGTAAGGATTTCATTATTACTATAGGCAGTATCCATATGAATTATATTGCCCTAGTTGAAAGCATTTGTCTAAAAACCTAAGAAGAGAGCATCAAGACCAACAGAAGCATTTGCAAAGGGGTTTAAGTACATCTGGTCCTTTAATGAGTCTCTACATAGCCCCTCCAAGCTGACTGAGGGACTGGAGTTAAGCAGGAATCAAAGGATTCCTTTGTCCCATAAGAGCACCAAACAGAGTGTATCACCAAACCTCTGCTGTCTTAACAGCTTCCCTTCCCAAACACACCCTGGGCCTTGGAAAACAAAAAAAAAGAGTCATTAAAACATGGGCCTCACCTTAAGGAAGTTGCAGAGTTGATCTGTAATCTCTTGCTCTTTATCTCTGAGGGAAAAGCAGTGGCACGTCTGGAGAAACCTCTAAGCCTTGTTTGCTTATCCCCACCCTGTGGCTCCTCAAGAGTTAAAATCTAAAGAGTCAGAGGAAAAAACAGAGTTTTCAGTCATTAGAATGGGTAATTAAGTGGTAATTCTGTCTTGGTTTTGTTTTTGGTTGTGGCTTTTTTTTTTTTTTAATAATAAGAGCAGTCCACTTTTGCCTACAGCAGTATTTTTATTCTGAATATTATCATTCCTACCACAAAGGAGGAATTTCTGCTCATGGTTGTAAGGCAGTTCAGCACACTCCTATTGACTGGGTCAATAGTGAATTCCTGAGCCTGAATGCTATCAGGGAGTGTGGCCCTCTGAGAAATCCTCTCCTTAAAACCATGGCATTTCACAATCTGTGCAACACTGAAAGACTGAAGCACAGCATTCAAGTGCAGAGAAGACAGGGGGCTGGGAATTTGTTTGGCATTATGAACACCTTTCTATCAGATTGGTCAAAGATGCAAAACTGATCACTAATATATTTGCATAAACATCTTATTGTAGCAATACTAAGATTTATAAGAAAAATAAGTAATTTTGAAGCAGTTTAGTAAATCATGCAGAGAAAAAACCCAAATCTTTTATTTATTTATTTATTTATTATATTCAACAAATATTATTTTACCTAAGATTGTCCAAATTAGCAAATTAATCATGTAGAGCAGCAGAAGTAAAGCATTTTAAACCAAAGCAAATGAAGTTCTGGTTTGATGGCAGGTACTGTGAAGCAATTAAGGAAGCTCAGGGATCTCCATCACTGTAACTCCTGAGAACAGGTTACTTACATGTGGCAAGATATAGATGTTAAATTCATCCAGCCTTCTTTGGCTCAGGAAGGAGCAAATAGTATTTTTCAGTGGAGATGGTCACTGTTCTGTTATCACAGCTGTGCTAGTAAGTTTTAACCATATAGCACTAAAGAAACACACATTATCTGCTTGCAGCTAGGCAGCTTCCTTTCCTTAATTTACAAATCAGAAAACAACAGAAAATCTGTCTTCTTACAGACTTCACCAAGCCTACAGCAAACTCCAAGATTCAGGAATTTCAGCTCTGTCACAGTCACTAATGGGATGTATTTGTTCCTCATAATGGGCTAAGCAGAGCTAGCTTGGGTCCTAGAGGCATTAACTCTTCATTTCTTTCCTATGGTTAATTCATTTCAAAGAAAACATCATTTCAAGCAAGCTTGATCTGTTTTACCTATAGCAGCTGAACTTTCATAGATATTCCCTCTGCCATCATCTCAACACCATAAAAGAAGTCTCAAGAGATTCCTCCTGACAGCTCCATGAGCTGACTGTGATGATGCTCCATGTCACATCCAAGGGAACAGGGAAATGGAGAATTCATCTTTAACAAGAAAACTGGGAGGAAAAAATAATAAACCTCTTTTAGGGATTTTTTTTTATAGTAAGAAAACAAATATTTGCTTTTTTTTTTTTTNGGAAAAACTCTAATAATATAATTAATATTATATTATTAGAAACCTGAACTTCTTGGATCTGTCCCTTTGGCTACCTTTGCCAAGAAGCACAATGCACTGGAAGAATAAATTGAAAATTAAGGAACATTTAACCCACAGTGACATCATTTTCCATGTTAGTTATAAATGTTTTAACATCATTCTAATTTTACTGTTACAGCTTTTTAATTTAGCACCATCATTGTGCCCTATCAGATAATTTATATTAACAAACACAATATATTTATTCATAAAAACTATGACACGTATTTCAAAACCCACCTTCAGTAGTTTTCTCCAAGTAGTAAGTTAATCACAGCTGTATCTAAGCTGGTATATTTGAGCTTTTTGCTGTTTTGTTTTGGTTTTTAAATGCTTCTACTTGACCTTGTAGTTAATCTCAATTAACAGGGACCTGGATAGGGTGGAGAGGTGGCCCAGGTGAACCTCAGGAGGTTCAGAGAAGACTCAATGCAGAGTTCTGCACCTGGGTGGGAAAAGCCCCCACTATCCATCCAGGCTGGAGGTGCTGGAAGGCAGCTCTGCACAAAAGGACTTGAGGGTGGAGAGTGTGGGCAGCAGGTCAAGGGAGGTTCTCCTCCCCCTCTACTCTGCACTGGTGACACCCCACCTGGATACTGTGTCCAGTGCTGGGCACCCCAATTCAAGAAGGACAGAGATTTACTGGAGAGAGTCCAGTGCAGGGCACCAAGATGCTGAAGGGAGTGGAGATCTCCCTGCTGAGGAGAGGCTGAGAGAGCTGGGGCTCTTTGGCCTGGAGAAGAGGAGTCTGAGGGGGGAGCTCAGCAGTGTCTGTCAAGATGTTCAGGGCAGTGTAGGGAGGATGGAGCCAGACTCTGCTCAGGGCCATCCAGGGACAGGACAAGAGGCCATAGGAGTCAGTTGGAAGGAAAAACACAAGGACAAACTTGTTGCCAGTGAGGGTGGC
>VYZU01071970.1:20816-31522 GCA_013401355.1 Ceyx cyanopectus
AGGGAAAAAAAAGGGGGGGAAAAAAAAAAAAAACCCTTTTTGGGGTTTTTTTTTTTAATAAAAAAAAAAAAATTTTTTTTTTTTTTTTTTTTTTTTTTTTTTTTTATGCTGTGCTTCCACATATTTTTCTCAAGAAACCATTATAGGTAATAAGTGGAAGACAGATTTTTCACCCAGAATTCTATTTGAGGTCAGAAATGTGCATTAAAGGCATGGAAACACCCTTCACTTTGCCCCCCACCAACACCACTTTAAAGTTCTTCCTGGCTATTTGCACCCCAAGAATATTTTCCTGAAAAGCAGTTCACTGAACTGAATGCTGGGAGGATGGAAAAACTCTAATAATATAATTAATATTATATTATTAGAAACCTGAACTTCTTGGATCTGTCCCTTTGGCTACCTTTGCCAAGAAGCACAATGCACTGGAAGAATAAATTGAAAATTAAGGAACATTTAACCCACAGTGACATCATTTTCCATGTTAGTTATAAATGTTTTAACATCATTCTAATTTTACTGTTACAGCTTTTTAATTTAGCACCATCATTGTGCCCTATCAGATAATTTATATTAACAAACACAATATATTTATTCATAAAAACTATGACACGTATTTCAAAACCCACCTTCAGTAGTTTTCTCCAAGTAGTAAGTTAATCACAGCTGTATCTAAGCTGGTATATTTGAGCTTTTTGCTGTTTTGTTTTGGTTTTTAAATGCTTCTACTTGACCTTGTAGTTAATCTCAATTAACAGGGACCTGGATAGGGTGGAGAGGTGGCCCAGGTGAACCTCAGGAGGTTCAGAGAAGACTCAATGCAGAGTTCTGCACCTGGGTGGGAAAAGCCCCCACTATCCATCCAGGCTGGAGGTGCTGGAAGGCAGCTCTGCACAAAAGGACTTGAGGGTGGAGAGTGTGGGCAGCAGGTCAAGGGAGGTTCTCCTCCCCCTCTACTCTGCACTGGTGACACCCCACCTGGATACTGTGTCCAGTGCTGGGCACCCCAATTCAAGAAGGACAGAGATTTACTGGAGAGAGTCCAGTGCAGGGCACCAAGATGCTGAAGGGAGTGGAGATCTCCCTGCTGAGGAGAGGCTGAGAGAGCTGGGGCTCTTTGGCCTGGAGAAGAGGAGTCTGAGGGGGGAGCTCAGCAGTGTCTGTCAAGATGTTCAGGGCAGTGTAGGGAGGATGGAGCCAGACTCTGCTCAGGGCCATCCAGGGACAGGACAAGAGGCCATAGGAGTCAGTTGGAAGGAAAAACACAAGGACAAACTTGTTGCCAGTGAGGGTGGCAGAGCCTGGCAGGGGCTGCCCAGGGGGGTTGTGGAGTCTCCTGCTCTGGAGACATTCCAGCCCCCCCTGGATCTGTTCCTGGGTGACTTGGTCTAGGTGCCCCTGCTCTGGCAGGGGGGTTGCACTAGATGATCTCCTAGCTCCCTCCCAACCCCTGGCACTCTGTGAGTCTGTGACTGAGCACACAGGGTTTGACTGCACAGAAGGTTTCTCACTCAGCACAGCAGAGGTGCAAACAGGGGTCGACTGTGGCTTCACAGCTCTTAAGAGCAGGCCTGCTAAGGCTTGTTTCCCACAAGCATCCCAGCAGCCACACTTCACTGTTTCCCTGCAGGCTGGCCCTGCTTGCCATCCCCCAGAGCCAAGGCAAGGGAGAAGAAGGAGACTTCCAGTGAGGGTATGTGTGTTGTTCCAGAAATGCTTCCACAGCCTGACTACTGTTTCCTGAGAAAGGAAACTCCATTCATCAAGTCTGTAATAAACTGACATCTCAGCAGCAGGGGAAAGAGGAGGAAGGCACTTGTGAAGGGAGAAATCTGTCCCTCTACATGGATGAACTGTTTTCCTTTGCATGCCTAATCTGTGAGGTGACTAAAGTTTTACCCACTAGTGCTATAATACCCACATGGGAAACATTAAGTTAAATATTACAAAATTAAAGTGTAAGAGTTATTGGAAACCAGAGCCGAGCAAAATATTAGAATTTTTATCCTGGGGGAAATTCTAATATTTCAACATTTGTTTTCTTCCAAAATTAGGATGGAAATGTTGAAATACTCTTTTTTTTTTATTATTATTTTTTCATGGAATGAACATGTTCTCAAGCACTTTAACATTACACTGAATTTGACAAAGGTGTTAGAGCATCTCCTGGGAATTGTTGTTAGGTACCTTGTGCTTAGAATCATGTTAACAAGGGATTTTTTAGTTGGGTTATTGAAGCAAAGCTGTAGAAGAATGCTTGGAGTTTGGCAGAACATTAATTCTCATCCTTTTCTCCTTTCAGGTTATTTAACCCTTGTATTCCCCTTAGCAATCAAAATTCTAAGTGTGTTGCTCTGAAAGGGAAATTAGCAGAGAAATCACAACATTCCATTTTTAAGATTTTTGTGACTGAGCCTCAAAAATGGTTCTTTTTTTTTTTTTTGGTTAAACTTCAAAATGAGAAACCTAATTTTGGTTCTCGTGTTGTTGCCAAAATGAATTATTAACATGGATTCAGCAAATGGTTTAAATTGAGCCTTAAATGAATTTATTGCAAAAAAAATTAATCTCTTTATTAATAATCTTTGTGCTTTGTAGGCTTTCTGGTTCGACTGCACAACCCCACAGGTCTCTGTCAGGCTAGGAGGGTAAAATTCACATTTCAACAGTCTGACACCCCAGCAAGCAGCATCCTGGGAACTTTTATTTTTGTCTCCTCAGGAGGAATACTTTTGTCCTGATACCGTGTTGCTGGGTGCTGCTTGCTGGCTAGATCACTCCTCTTATCTATTTTGATGTGTTGGCTGAAGTCTGTTGACTTACTGAGTAGAGGAAGCAAGAGCAGAATGGAAAAATGTCCAAAAAAATGCCCTTTTGGAGGTGAAAAGGTATCTTGCTGCAATTAAATGCACACAAAGCCTCTTGAGAAGCAAATAGAGGGGACCCCACTGTCCAGAATTTTTTTGCAGATTCAATCAGACAAAAATTTTTCCACTTCCAGATCATTCATTGATCTTCTGATGTTAGTTTGGTATTTTTTTAGACATTTTTTAAACAGACCTAAGATGTCTATATAGACAGATTTATTTTTTTTTTAATGCTTGTTCATATTTTTTTGCTGTTCTCATACAAAGGCTAAAGGTTACAGTTTTAGTTGAAGCATAATATTTTCATGGTTCATAAGAAAATCTGTATTAGTTTACATTTTTGGCAACTTTCATTATACCCTGGTGATTCCTAGAAGCCCTTGTACTTTCCTGCTGCTGAGAGATACTTTCCATAAAATAACACAGTATAAAAATAGTAATTATTAATTCACTGTGATGTTCTGTGTTAAGGGGCAGAGAGCATATTCAAAGCACTGTATTTATTCAGTGTCCAGTTTTGTGGACAGATTTTCCAGTTTAAAATTACCAAGTTGCAAAAAACCAGTAGAATTTTGATTGATGAGCAGGGCAGGAGCTAATCCTAGTTAGTGGTCAAAGCTTCATATACCTTCATATCCTGCATCAGGCAATAGGACAAGAGGAAATGGCTTCAAGTTGTGCCAGTTTAGGTGGTTTATTGGTGACCTGGCAGTGCTGGGGTAATGCTTGGACTTGATGATCTTGAAGGTCTGTGTCAACCAGAATGAGTCTGTGTCTGACAGGCAGCTACAATCCATCTGAGTATTTAAAATATAAGTATAAAATTTATAAATATATATAAAATATAAAAATATATATAAAATTTATAAATTTTATAAACATAAAATTTCTATTTTAAATATTTAAAAATAAATTTAAAATTTCTATTTTANAACTCTATAACATTATGCATCTCACAAAAAAATAATAAATTTCTTTTTGATCAATTTTCTGTACATATTTAGCTCAGACAGCTTTCTGAATGCTTCTTAAATTTCTTCAAAAGATATCTACCAAAAATGACCTCCTGAGGCATCTCATGTAACTTGTTGCTTTGAAGCAGAGCCATGAGTTAGATTGCAGAGCAAGAAACAATACTGGAAATTTCTCACCTAAAAAATTCACCCAGAGATTAAAAAAAAAATTCAGAAAAAAAATATTTTTTTTTCAAAAGAAATTCATTCAGAGATTCAAAGCAAATAACAAAGCAAATAAAATAAGTGATTTATATGCCCATAGTACTTCCACGTCACAGATGGAGAAATGCAGAAGCAAGAAGAAGGAATATCATCCTATACTCAGGTTTTTTTGCTTCCTTTCCTCTTTCAGCTTCCAAGTGCACTTCAGTCTGTAGCTGTAGGGTCTAGAGGACAGCATACAGCAAATATTAACAATAAATCAACTCTGAAAAACAATAAGGATTATGAATGGAGGCTCTACATTCAACTGTGCAAGGCAACACTGCAAGAGACAAGCTTTAAATGAAGGTTTTTTGATTATTATTGGGATAACATTATGAGGAGCAAAGGCAAATGGTGTGAATTAAGGTAGTGCATTTAACTTCATTCCAGATTTTGAGAGAAGCAGACCTGGTTTATTTGGAATAATAAAAAGAAGGAATACAAAACTATCATTATATTCATGTATTCTGTTTCACTACTCATATTCCAAGTTCCTGTACTTCAAATATTTCCTTCTCTAATTTTTCTTCTTCTTTCTTTTATATTCTTTTATCTGAACATGCTGAACAAGTTATTCTTATCTGCTGAGTTTAGTCTATTAGGCAAACTCTGAACATGCCAAAAAGACTCGTAGAGATTGAGTTAGATAATGGGTCTGGTATCATGTTTTTCAGCACACTTAAATTGCACATGGAATCACACACACACACACATGCTGTGATTTAATTTTTTGAGATATATTCACTTGAATATGGTTTCAAAATGCTAATGTTTTCCTCTCAAAAGCACGTGCCATTTAATCTACTGATCTTTACATCAAGAGATTTTTGAGTACAAAATGAGTATGGCATATCTTTTAAATCATATCCCAACCAAGTGGCTTGAGAATTTCTCCAGGGGTAAATGAGGAAAGCAAATGCATTGAAATGAAATAATTCCATGAATCCTGTAGGATTCTCAAGAAAGAATCTTTCCTAATGAGCTCATAACCTAGCTCATGTTATTTCTGAATTGATAAGCCTATATAGTCAGCTTTGCAAGCAGTAAAAATTGAAGCCAAAGGTACTAAAATAGGCCCAAAAGCTGAATTCCTGAATGAACCATTACAATAAAACTACACTAATGGGAATGAGTGAAGAATATGGGATGTGTTTCATCTTTTAATAGCTAGAGTGGAAAGAAGAATTGTTGTTTTCATACTGCAACTTGTATTACTAAAGTTAAAATGCTCTCAGTTAAAAAGCCCCAACATGTAGTTACTGTTATGCACTCAACACAGCTGCTCAGATAGTAGAATTTTGGGGCAAGAAAATAAAAACTCTGTGCTTCTTAAATTCCATGTAATAAAATAAGAAATATATTTTTTTGTGGTAGTTTTTCTTGTTGTTTTTTTTTTTACCCATTTATTTCTGTAAAATAAAAAAACCTTTTTATCTTCTAATGTGAAGAAGAACAAAACCACCATGTGTTGCCCAAACTCTTTTCTGTCCCAGCCAGGGCAAATAAACCTTGTGAAGCCCAAGCAGCTTTGCTAGCACCCAGATCAACTATACCCAGAGACAGAGAAAGCAACTGGGACTCCCCCAACACAAATTCCACTTGGAAAGGGCAATATTCCAAATTATCAATGAAAAGGAGGTGGATCTCTCACCACATCAACCCAGTTCATGATTTCTAGATGTTCTACTGTGAGACAAGTGCTCATTTTCAGCTAACAGTCTGTCCAAACTCCTGTAAAACTGTTATAAATCACTCCAGTCTGTTATTATATATATAGATATAAAAAAAAAAAAAAAAGTGGTAGCACACAATTAGCAAGATAATTATTGAATTATTGAGCTCCACAAATTGCACAGCCAGGCTCCCAACACACATAGCTGCAGGGTCCCAGTGCAGCCAGGAGATTTTTATTTCCTTCTAAAGCAACAGATGTGTCAGGATGGATTAGAAAGCTTTTTCCAGATGCATGATCTTCAGCCTCATCTTTTTTTGTTGGTTTTTTTTTTTTCCCCCTCTGCTTGCTGCCAAATCTGTTTTCTCTTTTGAAATATCTTCTCTAAGACAACATAGAAATCAAGATATGATCAAGAGGTAGCTGAAGGCTGTGAAGTTCAGGTTAGGACTGCAGAATTTAGGAAGTCTAGCTTGCTACTCAGCATCACCTGAGTAGAATTCTGGAAATAGATGAACAGAGTATTCTCTGTTAATCTAACCCAGTGTAACACACAAACATGTGTCTAACCACAACCTGAACAGAGCAGAAAATAGTTCTAAAATGGTATCCAGTCTTCTCCTTTATCATAGGGCATGAGGGAAAAAAAAAATAAAATTAATCTTTTCATTTTTTGCCCTCAGATGGTTAGACAGCTGCTGTGCTCTCCTAATAAAAGAATGGGAGTAACCAGGATGGGTTTGCATTCTCCAAGAGCAAATGAAGAAAAGCAGCAGCTGCCACAAGCAAAGCACCTTTGGTAAATCCCCATTTGGGACACAATCATATTTTGGGAGAAGCTGGGGCAGGGGAGAGAGGAAGATGTGCAAAGCAAACAGCATTGCAAACGTGCCTGGGGAGGTTAAAATGCAGAAGAATTTCCAGGCTGCAGTGGACTGTGGATCTGCTGAAGTCAGAAGTTACCCTGTCTCACTGCCTGGGTGCAGTTTGCATGTTAAAATTAGTGTGCACTAATTGGAATGAGCAGCAAAGCAACTGCTGGAGTTGCCTGTAGCTGGGCTGGTGTGTCAGCCTAGAAATCACAGTTCTATTGCCTGCACTTTGGAGCAATAAATCCTAGAGATCTTTCTCTCTCTGCAATTTGCTAATTACTGCAGTCTTGATAATTTTATTTGACCACCTTTTGATGAAACCCAAAAATTTATTGAAGTGTTTGACTGGTTTTCACTGGCTCAGCAGGCAGAAAGGAAAGCACTTAGGGCTTCTACCATGCTTCTCAGCATGGGTGCTGAGCTCACAAGCAGGCATTCAACTGCTCATTTAGCAGACTGCTCTGCAGAGGAACATCAGCCTCTTCAGAGATGCATAAGCAAAGAGATCTTTGTATTAAAAAGAAGTGAATTCTCAGGCTGCTCCTCTTCCAAATGTTTGCTGTGTTGGTTCTCATCATTTTTTGGCAGTACCTGAAGAGAAGTGGCTTCTCAGAGTTGCAATACCATGTATTACAGTGGCACAGCCCCTGAATAAGAAGCTCAGGATTCTGCTCTTATCCATCCTCAGCGACCTTCATCTGTCCTCACTTTCTGCAGTTCAAGCTCTCATCACTCTGGCACCCTCCCATGTGCATTTGGTGCCTGACTGAAGGAAGAATACATGTCATTTGTGCAATTGGGCCCCCAAAGAGAGATCTGACAGAGGTCAGTGCTGTGTTTCAGCTGTGGACATCTATTTTAAAAAGCCAGCCCTAGCCTGCCTCAGACACTTGTCCTGTGACATCCCATTGAAACCTTATCAGCTCTGCCAGGATCCAAAAGAGCTGACAGCAGCTTCACTACCATGGCCACCTCAGCACTCCATGGTGTTGAGCTGTTAGACTCTCTGCCCAGGGCTCAGGCAGCAGGACAGAGCTTCCCAGTGAGCAGAACCAGACAGATTGCCTGCACAACTCCCAGGGCATCTGCTTTTCTCCTCTAGTGGTCGGGGTCTCAAATACTGAGCAAATTAAAGGTCAGTAAGATTCCAGCACTGTGTCTAGAATAAAGCAAGCAAATCACATAATTGAGCTTGTATATCCAGAGCTAATGAGAGCTAATTCTCCCTTAATTAACACCTCACCACTCTCTCCCCTCATCAAAAAAAATCATCAAGGAACTGCCATCCTGCTCTTTCCCATTCTCATTCAATTATCTGGAAGCTCATACCACAGTGTCAGGGTTTCCACCTGGTTATCTAAACCATTCTCTTCCAAGTCCTTGCCCTCTGGATAACAACTTCTCTGTTCCTCCTGTGACAAGAGTGGCAGCTTAACTCACATGCATGTGGCTGGTGGAATGATTTCCAGCACTGGTGTATCCTAATAAACACCCATAGTCCCAACTCTCAGGCACGTGGCACCAAGGTGAGCTGTCAAAGCCTGCTCAGCAGCAACAAACACAAGAAATCCATGTTCACATAATTTTCAGCACCTAGCTAAGCATTGTGGAGTGACTTTGGGGAAACAGCTATTCATAATATTCAAAATAACTTCCATTTTACAAAATTCCAGCATTGAATGGATGCACAGTAGGTATAAAGGCAAAATATTTATTTATATTTGTATTTGTATTTATATTTGTATTTATATTTGTATTTAATTTATATTTATATTTATATTATTATTGTATTTGTAGNTTTTTTTTCCCCCTCTGCTTGCTGCCAAATCTGTTTTCTCTTTTGAAATATCTTCTCTAAGACAACATAGAAATCAAGATATGATCAAGAGGTAGCTGAAGGCTGTGAAGTTCAGGTTAGGACTGCAGAATTTAGGAAGTCTAGCTTGCTACTCAGCATCACCTGAGTAGAATTCTGGAAATAGATGAACAGAGTATTCTCTGTTAATCTAACCCAGTGTAACACACAAACATGTGTCTAACCACAACCTGAACAGAGCAGAAAATAGTTCTAAAATGGTATCCAGTCTTCTCCTTTATCATAGGGCATGAGGGAAAAAAAAAATTAAAATTAATCTTTTCATTTTTTGCCCTCAGATGGTTAGACAGCTGCTGTGCTCTCCTAATAAAAGAATGGGAGTAACCAGGATGGGTTTGCATTCTCCAAGAGCAAATGAAGAAAAGCAGCAGCTGCCACAAGCAAAGCACCTTTGGTAAATCCCCATTTGGGACACAATCATATTTTGGGAGAAGCTGGGGCAGGGGAGAGAGGAAGATGTGCAAAGCAAACAGCATTGCAAACGTGCCTGGGGAGGTTAAAATGCAGAAGAATTTCCAGGCTGCAGTGGACTGTGGATCTGCTGAAGTCAGAAGTTACCCTGTCTCACTGCCTGGGTGCAGTTTGCATGTTAAAATTAGTGTGCACTAATTGGAATGAGCAGCAAAGCAACTGCTGGAGTTGCCTGTAGCTGGTCTGGTGTGTCAGCCTAGAAATGACAGTTCTATTGCCTGCACTTTGGAGCAATAAATCCTAGAGATCTTTCTCTCTCTGCAATTTGCTAATTACTGCAGTCTTGATAATTTTATTTGACCACCTTTTGATGAAACCCAAAAATTTATTGAAGTGTTTGACTGGTTTTCACTGGCTCAGCAGGCAGAAAGGAAAGCACTTAGGGCTTCTACCATGCTTCTCAGCATGGGTGCTGAGCTCACAAGCAGGCATTCAACTGCTCATTTAGCAGACTGCTCTGCAGAGGAACATCAGCCTCTTCAGAGATGCATAAGCAAAGAGATCTTTGTATTAAAAAGAAGTGAATTCTCAGGCTGCTCCTCTTCCAAATGTTTGCTGTGTTGGTTCTCATCATTTTTTGGCAGTACCTGAAGAGAAGTGGCTTCTCAGAGTTGCAATACCATGTATTACAGTGGCACAGCCCCTGAATAAGAAGCTCAGGATTCTGCTCTTATCCATCCTCAGCGACCTTCATCTGTCCTCACTTTCTGCAGTTCAAGCTCTCATCACTCTGGCACCCTCCCATGTGCATTTGGTGCCTGACTGAAGGAAGAATACATGTCATTTGTGCAATTGGGCCCCCAAAGAGAGATCTGACAGAGGTCAGTGCTGTGTTTCAGCTGTGGACATCTATTTTAAAAAGCCAGCCCTAGCCTGCCTCAGACACTTGTCCTGTGACATCCCATTGAAACCTTATCAGCTCTGCCAGGATCCAAAAGAGCTGACAGCAGCTTCACTACCATGGCCACCTCAGCACTCCATGGTGTTGAGCTGTTAGACTCTCTGCCCAGGGCT
The DNA here is from genome assembly GCA_013401355.1 of Ceyx cyanopectus. Classification (NCBI taxonomy): domain Eukaryota; kingdom Metazoa; phylum Chordata; class Aves; order Coraciiformes; family Alcedinidae; genus Ceyx; species Ceyx cyanopectus. The sequence continues at coordinate 30,809 of VYZU01071970.1, forward strand.
CAGGCAGCAGGACAGAGCTTCCCAGTGAGCAGAACCAGACAGATTGCCTGCACAACTCCCAGGGCATCTGCTTTTCTCCTCTAGTGGTCAGGGTCTCAAATACTGAGCAAATTAAAGGTCAGTAAGATTCCAGCACTGTGTCTAGAATAAAGCAAGCAAATCACATAATTGAGCTTGTATATCCAGAGCTAATGAGAGCTAATTCTCCCTTAATTAACACCTCACCACTCTCTCCCCTCATCAAAAAAAATCATCAAGGAACTGCCATCCTGCTCTTTCCCATTCTCATTCAATTATCTGGAAGCTCATACCACAGTGTCAGGGTTTCCACCTGGTTATCTAAACCATTCTCTTCCAAGTCCTTGCCCTCTGGATAACAACTTCTCTGTTCCTCCTGTGACAAGAGTGGCAGCTTAACTCACATGCATGTGGCTGGTGGAATGATTTCCAGCACTGGTGTATCCTAATAAACACCCATAGTCCCAACTCTCAGGCACGTGGCACCAAGGTGAGCTGTCAAAGCCTGCTCAGCAGCAACAAACACAAGAAATCCATGTTCACATAATTTTCAGCACCTAGCTAAGCATTGTGGAGTGACTTTGGGGAAACAGCTATTCATAATATTCAAAATAACTTCCATTTTACAAAATTCCAGCATTGAATGGATGCACAGTAGGTATAAAGGCAAAATATTTATTTATATTTGTATTTGTA